>VDFB02086316.1:0-54445 GCA_007258455.2 Sequoia sempervirens
ACTTTTTGAATGGTATGACACTTTTGATAGTGCTGGTCAAAGAATTCTTGAAGAAGCTACAATAAAGAATTTGAATAATTTTAGTATGACCCCCATAGAAATAATGTCTAAGTTACCTAAAGGTCTATATGAAGTCTTAGAAATAAGGAGAGTGAATGCAAGAATTGAAGAAGAGCAAATGAGAGAACGCATACTTGCTGATTTGTGTCCGGTAATGTCAGTAGAAGAAATGAAGAAAATTTTCAATGATGCAAAAAATAATTTTAAGAGAAAAACAAGGGTGAATAAGCTTATGATCAGATAGACTGAAGAAGTGGAAAAAGATACTGAGAAAATTCTTAAGGCAGTTCTATTGAAGAATAGGTACAATGTTGTTTCTGAAGAAATTCATGATGAAGATGCTCCATCTGGTCCGGTAATTGAAGAAGGGAAAGAAGAAACATTTGAGGACACTTTGAATCCTCTTGATATGCAAGATACTAAAATTCCTATGGAGACTGAAGCCCCTAAAGATGTATTAGTTGATGAAATTGAGATTCTTGAAGCTAAGAAAGAATCAATGATTGAAGAAAAGAAGGCTAAGGCAAAGGAGATTCCTATGGAAGGAAGAGACACTACAAAGGCAGTAAAGGAGTTCTTAGAAGATCAACAGGAGGAGTTTCACCCTGAATTAGTTGAAGGTCCCATTAACTTGGCCACTCTATCTCCTATTCAGAAGCTAAAAGTAGCATCATTTGCTCAGGCCAAGGCAAGGGAGGAGATGCTGAAATCTCACATTGAGGACAGTGAGTTGTTAAATCTCGCATCCGGTATTTTGGAGAAGATCATGCCTGCACATGTCAAGGACTCATCTGATTCTCCATTCGATCAGCTGAAGAAACTTATCAAATTTGTAAGTACTCACTTTGAGTCTCTTCAAAATTCAGCTGAGGATAAAGTTCATAAAGAATTTGATGCTAAAAGGTTCCGTAGATTGAAGAGTATGATAGCTAATGACAAATCCTTATTAGATACCTATGTAAAGAACATTCAAGGTGCATTGTCTGAAGGTGGAAATATCTACAAGTCATGTTTATCATTGTCTAAACTCACTGAGGTAGTTGAGAAGAAAATTAAGGAACATGAGAAACAGTTAGCAAATATTTCCCAAGCCTTTGATCCTCTAACCGTTTCTATGAGTAAGCAAGAAGGTCAAGTTATATCCTTGCTTGAAAAAATTAAAAGTTTAAAGCATGAAGAAGGAAAAATTATTGAAATGGTATGTGAGCTTAGAGGACTAATTGGTCCTAAGATGGAGATAATGCTTAGTGCATTGAAGGAAGCATGGTATGCTATGGTTGTCAGTGATCCAACAAACCTTGAGTTAGCAAAGATGAAATCCTATCTATTCTGTGGTCACATGACTATTTTGGAGAGTCTCAAAAAGTGTTGGGAAACTAGTTTAAGCCTGTTGAAGAACAATTTTGCAGACATATTCAAGTTCATGTAAGTTGTAAAAGCATGTCTATACATATGCGGTTTGTTCATAGCAATTTTGTATGATTTTTGGTATGCAAATTCCCATATTTTCCATCGATGTCAAAGGGGGAGAGTGGGATAGTGAAAAATGTCATATTAATCTCAGGGGGAGTTGTGATTAAAAGTTTTGAGGTTGGTAGTGTATTCATGTTGGTACTGATACGACATTTAGTCATTTTTCACTTAGTGTTTCCATCAATGCCAAAGGGGGAGATTGTTGGAAAGAGACACTACACAAGTCATCTGGTGTTGTCATTGATGACAACCCTAGTCAATAACCCTATCCACACTTCAGTATTTTCTCATACCAGAAGTCAGATTGAAGTTTTATGATTAAATGTCAAAGCTAAAATAGGGCATCCGACAAAGTTGTGTATATCGATTCATATGTAATTTCTTGTTATCATTTTGTGTTGTGGAGATCAGGGAAGGTTTTTCAACATATGATCTATCCTATATTTGAATCATAGAGCCTTGTATTGATTGGTGTGCAATTTTGAAGATCCAATTTACTAATTTTCAGTTTAATAGTGCAAAAAGGCCGACGCGATGAATGTAGCATGTTGCGGATGTTTGAGGAATAATTGTTTGAAGTGTTTTCATGTTTGAGGATGTTATTTTGGGTTTTCACTATGTTGTGGCTGACATTGGTTGGTGCGCATTGAAAATTATTTATGGATTGAGTTGAAATTTTATACATGTTTTATATTTTGTTGAAGCTGACATGTGGTTGATGAAATCTCTAGTCGCGGATATATATAAGCGATTACTCATATCATTTTGATGTGTGTTGCGATGTATTGTGAAAGTTAGAAGGATTATAGATCGATTGTGCATAGTTTCACTTGTGTAGAAGAATATTGGTGATTCGAATTGAGGCAGACAATTTTCCAAGAGTAGTATCATACAGAGTGTGAAGAATGTTGTAAATGTGCTTAACCGGAACTATAATTAGGCATTAGCAGATGCTATTTTCTCAGTTCAAATCCACCAAATGTAATCCAAATGTTTTTTTAATACAGTGAGTCTTCCTATTTGTATTTGAGCAGTGTGCTCTAGGTAGTGTGCCTGAATGCATGTGCATTTCCCTTTTGTAAACACTTATATGGAGTATACTCATATTGTGGATTGACCTCCACCGTGGTTTTTCCCCTAACAGGGTTTCCACATAAAAAATCCTTGTGTTATGGTGTTGTGGTTGATTGTCTTATGTTCTTTCATATTTATTTTGGTTCAATGCTATAAGTGGTTTAAATATTAGGTTAATATAGTTATATTTTGCAGAACAATGATTCACCCCCCCTCTCAGTGTTCCTTGATTCTAACAAAATGACCCTAAACAATAGATGGAAAAGAAAATATATGCTAAAGTGGAAGTGAGTAAAGTAGAACCAATAACAAACACACCTTCTTTTGACATAGCACAAGCTTTATCTCAAATTAAGATGCTAGTGCCCTTATTGGAAATGATGAAAGTTGATGAATATAGAAATAATGCAATGAAGTTAAATTCAAATGTGCCAAATAAGCTTGGAGGCCAAATGAAAAGAAGGATAAGGTAGAAAAAAATGAAGGGAATGTTAATAATGTAAAAGGAGAGACTATGAAAACTCCTAAGATCTACTTGGGAAACACTTTGACCAAAAATACATCTAATGTTGATCCTTTCTATACCATATTATTAATAAACAACAAATTGGTAAAAAAATGTATGATAGATTCAAGGGAAGCAATAAACATTATGCCCATGGCAGTCATGAAATAATTGGGCCTCATATGTAAAGTACTATGCTATGAACAAAAGATTTTTCCCTATCATTGGGGTCATATCGGATGTAGAGTTAAAATCGACTTCCTATCCCAAAGCCACATATAGAACTGACATTACTATGGTTGATGCTCCATCATACTATGGCATGTTACCATCAAGATAGTAGATTGTTACAGTTGGAGGGAATGTTCAATTGGATTTGTCATATGTAACTATACCTATTAATGGGAGGGAGGTTAAGTTATACAAAGAACCAAGATCAAAACAAGTGGTAGAACAAATTGATCCCAATCAGATGAATTATTTTTGTGATGTATATTTGGGAAGTTTTAGGACTAAGCACTCACAACCCCAGTTATAGAACAATGAATCAATCAGTAAATCAATACAATCAGATAAATCTAGTATATGGCGAATGTACTTTGATGGTTCCTACAACAAACAAGGTAATGGAGTAGGTGTGTTTTTCATTGCACCTAGCAGCAAGACATTTAAGTACTCATTTTTGTTATCATTTGAATGTACCAATAACATAGCAGAGTATGAGGCACTATTGCTAAGCCTTAATATTGCCATTAAATATGGAATCAAGATACTGATTGTGTATGGAGATCCTAAATTAAATATTTCATGTCATATCTAGGTATGCCTCAAAGAACAAGAGGCTCAAATAGTATAAACATGTAGTATGGTATATTGTGGAGCTTTTTGATGCATTTTCCATTGAGTGGATAAAAAGATCAAAGAACCTGATGGCATATTTTCTTGCAAATGTTGCTTTGAAAAGGGATGATATTACATTGGCAGGAATCTCAAAAGTAGAATTCAAAACCAGACCTTTTATCCCTGACAACATCTATAACTGGAAAGTATTTAATGATGATAATTTGATAAAATTTCTTCACTGTATAGACCAATATGAGTCAAAAAAATAGATTTTAATGCTTTTGTTGAAAAATTGGATGGAAAAGATATTGTCTTTGGTTATGAGGTTGTACAATTGAAAACAAAAAACAAAAAACAAAAGGCCGAATATCCCTAGAGAGAGTCTTTGATAGGAATGAAAGGTCTCTCTTGAAGTAGGCACCAATCAACTAAGAAGATCTTGAGGAAATAAATCCTGGGGTAGTGAATGCTCCAAAGAAGGTATACATATGCGAGAAAATTAGCCCAAAAGTTAGGGAAATTCTCATAACTCTGTTGAGAAAATATAAACATGTATTTGCATGGTCATATGTTGACTTGAAAGATTATAGGAAATAATTGTTTCAACATGAAATCCCATTGAAACCATATGCCAAAACCTTTATACAAAAACAGAGACTTGTAAACAATATGTTGGCACCCAAAATGCAAGAAGAACTAACAAAACTTAGGGATGATGGCATAACAAAACCTTTATACAAAAACAGAGACTTGTAAACAATATGTTGGCACCCAAAATGCAAGAAGAACTAACAAAACTTAGGGATGATGGCATAATCAAACCTATTAGAATTTTTTCTCGAGTTTCAAATTTGGTACCGGTGAGAAAGAAAAATGGAGATATAAGGTTGTGTGTAGACTTATGTAACCTAAATGTATCATCACTAAAGGATAATTACCCACTACCAAATATGGAAGCAGTGTTGCAAAGAGTAACATGATGTGAGTTGCTATCTATGTTGGATGGATTTTGTGGTTAAAAAAAGGTCAAGGTCAAGGAATCAGAGCAATATAAAACTGCCTTTACTACACCATGGGGTACTTATGTATATGTAAGGATTCCTTTTGGCCTTACAAAATTTGGTGCTACTTTCCAAAGAGTTATGGATGTGGCTTTTGCAGATTTGATAAAAATTATAATGGTTGTTTATCAAGATGATTTAACTACATACTCAAAGAAGGTAGATCAACATTGCATGCATCTAGAGAAGGTGTTTATGAAGGAACTTGAGTATGGGATATCTTTGAACCCTAAAAAGTGTCATTTTTTTGTATTTGAAGGTAAACTATTGGGACACATAGTGTCCAAAGAATGGGTAAGGATTGATCCAGAGAGAGTTGCAGCCATTGATAAGATCCCTATTCCCAAAATAGTAAAGGCCATCCAATCCTTTTTTGGGAAAATTGACTTTGTTAGAAGGTTTATTTCTAACTTTGTTGAAATAGTGAAACCTATTTCAAGAATACTATAGAAGGGATCAAAGATTGATTGGACATTTGAGGCCATTGAAGCATTTGTATCAATAAAAAAGGCAATCAAAAAAGCCCCTATGTTGAAATCCCTAGATTTTAGCAAACCATTTCAGATATTCTCCTTTACATCTTTCCATACCATTGTTGTTTTTATGTTGCAAAATAATGAAGAGGGGTATGAACAACCAGTTTTAATTTTTAGTAAATCACTCCAAGGAGCTGAATAGAAATATGATGCCGCTGAAAAACAAGGTTATGCACTAGTAAAAGTAGTGAAGGAATTTAGACGTTACTTGGTAGGAGCACAAGTGGTTGCATATGTACCAAATGTAGTTGTCAAGGATATCTTTGTACAAAAAAAAGTCACAGGGAGAAGGTGCAGATGGATAAATAGGATTCACAAATTCAATATTGATATTCAAATCACAAAACTTGTGAGAGAACAAGGATTGCGAAGGTTAATGGTTGAATCTAATTTGGATGTTGCACAAGTATGTAATATTGAGGAACAAATGGATATGATATCTAGCATAAAACACACACCTTGGTATACGAATGTGGCTCATTACCTCAAGCACATGAAATGCCCTGATGATATGAATGATAATCAAAAGAGGACATTGATGCTCCAAGCATCAAGATATGTCTTTGTAAATGGTGACTTGTTTTAAAAGGATAAGGATGGGATTTTATTGTTATGTCTAGATGAAGGAAAATAAAAACAAACCTTGAAGGAAATGCATGAAGGTGTATGTGGGGGACATTTCTCAGCCAAGACTATTGCACATAAAATATTGAGAGCAGGTTATTATTGGCCAAAGTCTTTGTTGATGTTCACAATTATGCAAGAAAGTGTGAGGCATGTCATAATCTTTGTGGTAAATTGGAATATCAAGGATCCTTTCCTTTGAGGCCTATGCTAATTGAAACACCTTTTTATCAATGGGGAATTGACTTCATAGGATAAATAATAGATAAATCAAGTGGTGGACATAGATGGATTCTTGTTGCCACTGACTGCTTTGCTAAATGGATTGAAGCAATCCCAACCAAGCAAGCTACTAGTAAAGTGGTGATCAATTTATTGTTGGAAAATATCATTACTAGGTTTGGGGTCCCTATCAGGAGAGTCACAGATAATGGAATGTGTTTCAGGTCTAATGAATTTAAGAAGTTCTATGAGTCTTATGACATAATAATCTCATACTCTTCTCCATATCACCCTCAAGCTAATGGTCAAGCTAAATCTAGCAATATAAACATCATGAAAATAATCAAGAAAATTCTTGACAACAACAAAAGGGCTTGGGATTCAAAAATGAAGTTGGAACTATGGGCAGATAGGATCACAGTGAACAACAACAAAAGGGATTGGGATTCAAAACTAAAGTTGGCACTATGGGAAAATAGGATCACAGTGGAAAAGGCTATTGGGAAATCTCCTTTTGAATTGGTTTATAGAGCTCAATCTAGAATACCAATGCATAAAATTTTACCAGTTTATAAATTCATTTTACAAGAAGACGTGGACATACCTAAACCTATGGGGGAAAGGATGGAACAACTAATAGAATTAGATGAAATTAGGTCCTAGGTAGAAACTTTCAAAATAAATGACATGGCTCTCATGTGAAATGTTGGGAATCAAGATAAAGGGAAACATGGAAAGTTTGAAGCTCTATGGTTGGGTTCATTTGTCATTACAGAAAAATGTGGAGAGGACTCACATTATTTGGATTGGAGAAGATCAAGAGTTGCTAGTGCATGAACAATTCTTGAAACACTTCTTTTCTTAAAGAATATTAATTCCATGCACAATAGTTTAGGTTTTTTACTTTTTTTTTCCTTTATTCTTGATCTACATCCCAAAGATTATTTCTATATTCTTCCAATTCCTGATACCCATTCATCCCCAACTAGAGCCACTATTGGAACTAGAAAATTTTGTATAATTATACCACCATTGATAAGAATAAAACCATAGAATCCATTAAAAATAACTTCAATCCTCCTATTATTTATCAAAAAACCCAAGAAAATATTTTCATTAGATCACTTTTTCATGCTACACCCCTATACTTTATCAAGATATGCATAAAGATCAAATACCGCACTCCCGCAGGGTTGTGTAATCCCCATTAATAGGGTGTAGTGGGATTGCGAGACATAAGACACATTGTACGTGTTCACTGCACTACCACAATGGTTTGTAGGAGTATACACAAGATGGCAGTAAGAAGCAAATGACTATGACATAACCCATAGCACCATGATGAGCATATCATGATGTCAAGGGTAGTACACGGTATAGCGAGATGGATTAAAATTGAATGAATATGATCCCTCCACCTCACAAGAGTCTTAACTTATTACAAGGGAACTACATTACAAGTTGGCATTGCATTTATGATGAAATTAGAATTAATTAAGTGAAATAACTTTGGTCCATGCAATCTTCTCAGATCAAGCGTGTATATTTAAAATTCACATACATAAGTATTCACTGAATTTTTTTAACATGATCTTGCATTGATGGTGAAGTGAAGGAGCTCATAAATTCATATATTATAAATTAGGTGTCACTTGAATCATTCATATAAGCGCAGAGTGTATGGAGAAGAAGGTATTTTAAGTTGTTGTGGTCTTTGCAACTATTGTGTAAATGAGTAAGTTCACTTGAATCTCTCTTTTATTAAACTCATAAGTTTTTTCAATTGCTAGTTTCAATTAGCTCTAAGAATTTAAGAGTTTAAACCCTAGTTAAAGTATAATTCATGCAATGCCAAAGAAAAATTATCCTATGTTATCAAAAGCTCATCATGGAAGACATAGGGTTATTGGACAATAGATGGAAAATTCACTTGGTGAACATGCCACAAATTCAGGAGTACAAATGGCCCAATGACTACATAGTGTTCCAATGGGAGCAAAATTACTTGGCTCCCCCTGAAGAAGAAGTCTAGTATCAGAATGTTATGAAGTGCTAGACCTTGGGTTCATTATCATGAAGAGGGGACCTTGCCAGATCAAATGACCACAAGTACCTCATGGCTATTAATGGACTTTGGATGTGCTACAAGTGCTTGAGGACCTCATTGTTAAAATGTTGTTATCTTTATGTTTTCTCTTAAAGTTAATTGTACTTATGTAAATCATAAAAAATAGAATATAACTAATATTTGTTTAGTTTGTATATCTGGGTGGTTAATTTAAAGGTTGTTTTAAAATTGTAATGGTTTGAATCTTTTCGCTTCCCTCATCACCTATAAGAGGGAAACCAAGACCACAATAAATGGAGGGAATAATTTTTGGAGAAGGATCACACATTGTAAAAAAAAAATTGGAAAAGAAGTAATGAAAATGAAGCTATAACTTGGTGACTGAATTATGGTTTTCAATTGCTTTTTTAATTTGTTGATAATGATTATCTTGTTGTCTCCAAATTGATGTTTCCTTGTTATTTGAATCAATATATCAATTGTATATTCAATTTATAAAAGAAAATTTACTATTTTGTGTGGTTTGTCTAATTGGTTTCTTCAAGAAAGAATTAAATTCATTTGAATAAATCATAGTAATTTGGAAAACTCATTTGGATTAATAAGAAGAGCTTGATGATCAACTTCCTAGCATATTTATGAAAGTCATAAATACTTAAAAGTTCCAAACAATTCGAGTTGTAACCAAATGGAGGACACAAATATTTCAATATCTTGACTCCATTACCTAGTGGAAGAAAGGAATTGATTGCCTCCACCCCAAAACAATATCTTGTAAAAATATTTTCCATTCATCTTAATTTTCTATTCTAGGAGTAGGAGTAACAGTTAGCTTTGTATTTTCATTATCTATTTCAAACCCTCATGCCAGTATGAAATAAATTGAGAGAAGATGATTTAATAGAGATTTTTTGATCACATGATGATGATTTAATTGAAAACATTATGAGGATGATTTAATTGAAAAATTGTGAATCATAAACACTCTCTAGATTTGTATAAGGTTTCAATTTTCTTAATTACCACCAATCAATCCCAGAGAACAAACAATAATTGGTGATAAAGGTACACCCACCTAGGCATAATAGAGCTTGAAAAGATGGGAATTCCAACCATTCTGGTTGATTCCATTCATTGGCCATATCACTTGTTGAACCTGATCATAAATCCTAACATACTTTTAGGTTTTAACAATTTGATGATTTGGGAACCAACAGACCCTAAATATTTTAAGAAAATGATTAAGATTGGAAACTGAATCTCTTTAGAAGAATCTAAACAACATGCTATTTTATTACATTCTCATCTAGATATTTTTTCTTAGTCATATGAGGACATGCTCGATATTGATGAATCTATACTAGTTCACAATATCATCTTATACCCCAATACCAAGCTCAATAAACAAAAGATCTACAAAATGAATACCAAGGTTGCTTTATTAGTTAAGATGAAGATATAAAAGCTTTTTAAAAGATGGTTTTATCCATCCTATTGACTATTCACCTTTGATATCGAATACTGTCATCATTAGAAAACTTGATGGTTGTATTCACATTTTTATTGAACTTTGTGACCTTATAAGGCTTCTCTTAAGGATAATTTTATGTTTCTTAATATTGACATGATTGTAGACTTGAATACAAGCCATTCCTTATTATCCTTCATAAATGGCTTCTCGAGCTATAATAAGATTCGTATTAACTTGGAAGATTAGTATAAGCTATCCTTCACTACCCCTTGGTGTAATTTTTGTTATGAAATAATTCCATTTGGATTAAAGAATGTTGGAGCAACTTACTATTGATGATGATTTTACTCATAGCAAATAGAGAAAATAAATTCTTTACATAAAAATTGCAAAGAGCATATCCTTCTTGAAAGATATGGAACAAAAACAATCTAAAAGGGGGATTCTACTTTAATAGGAAAAGATTGGCTTTAGTTCAATCCCAAGTCTCTGATAACCAGGTCATGATTGCACTAGGGTCGCTCTCAGGTATGATGTGATATTATTGTTAATCTCAAAGGGACTACGGTTATTTCTAGTTTTGTTAAGAATCATAAGCATTTCACATAAAATTTCCACTTCATTCACAAAATAACATCATAAAATCAAAAGATTTGAAACAATATTTCATGAATATCAAAAATTATTTGCTATCACTTAAGTAGATTTAGCATTAAGCATTCAACAATTTTATAGAAAAAATAATATTTTCAATAAAATTCCATCCATTCATTTAATTTTGGAACATTTTCAAGAATTTAAACATCTACTCTAAAATAAAGCATAAAAATACTGAAAATTAAAATTTTCTCCTAGTTATTCTCCATGCATGCCCCAAAGAATCAACTAAAACAAAGAAAACCACTTTATACTTCACCAGATTGCTTCATAGCTACATATAAAATGGTGCGAGCTTTTAAAGAGAGGGGGTTTTAGTCTGGACACTGAGTAGGTTTTGTATGCACCCTTAAAAGGAAAAACATATAGTCTTGTTCGGATAAAATTACAAAACTAGCTACAAAAGATTCATGAGATAGGTAGCTATCTAATTGGCTCTAGTATTAATCAATGTCTACATGCATACAAAGTTTTAAGCTGGAATGATTCAGAAAACAAGAAAAAGGAAAAAAACTTGAAAAAGTTTTATGCTCTTCCGACATCCACAAATTTTGAACTTAAAATAAAAATAAAGTAGGAAATGGCATTTTATAGGAACAAGGCCCCAATAATTCAACATAAATTCCATCCAGAGAATCATAAATAACAAATTAAAATATAGCACGTGGCATATGCCAACTGTCATCAGAATATTCTAGATCAAGTCAAAGCTTTGACTCCATCAACATCATCACTTTTCACTTCATACTCCAACACGCAACACTTTGCATATATTGAGGCTATCAACTTCTTTCAAAATACTAAAATGGGGTATATCTACTAAGACCAGGATCAACCTGCAAACTCAAAATTGCAAACAAAACAAAAACCTTTGCTACACCTCCAGTGTTCGATATCTGGTTCTTCATCTCATTACTCAGGGCTCGAGCTTCAGGATTTTTTCTCTGTCTTTCTTCAACTGGTACTCTCAGAAAGCATTCAATATTTGATGCATATGTTCCTTTGAAATCCCTTGTACTTCCTTCCAAGTGAGTTTGAGCCTAGTGTATTCTTCAGATACCTGGAGTATATAATATCATTCCTCCGCACTTTATATACTTCATATTTAGCTAGTGTTCCTGCACTGTATAATTTCATCAATGACCTCTCACATTAATAACTGAACAAGATCTTTGTTTATTCTTTCAATCCATTCCTTGAATGCTTTAGCTTCTTTACCCTCCTATACTAATGTCTGGGGATCACAACCTTGACATCCTAGCATTTCAATAAAATCTCGATTTTCATCAATCAATTTTCTACATTCCATCATGAATTTTTCAAATCCTTCAATTCATTTCATTAGCATGTCACCTTCCCATTTCAATTTTTTCTTCCATTTTTTATAGAAATGGAATTTCTTGTTCTGAGATTACATTTCCCTATATTAATTCTTGGATATCTACTTGCATGATAATTTCAATATTTCGCCTTTCTTCAATAACCTGCTCTTGGTGAAATATGCATTCATTTTCAAATATTTTAGATTTCTCTAACCGACAATATGCTTCCTGGTACTTCCCTATTGCATCCGTAATGAATTCTTCTCCCTACTTTACCCAGTACTCAATCCATTCTTCAAACATATTCATTTTGTAGAGAACTGTTGCAATCGCATCCATCTATTCTTGCGACATCAATACTAGATGTTGGGGAAATTCAGCTTGTGCTTGACCAGATAGGGTTAGCGACTTTATAAAAAATTCCAAGGTATCAACCCGTTCTTTCAACTCTCTTTTCTTCTTTTTATATTTCTACACTCTGGTAATAGTAGCATCCAAATTCACTTCTGTTTCTTTTAACTCTTGCCTCCAAGATGAATGTCCAAGATTAATACTCGTTATATTATACTCCTTAGGCATTATTTCATGTCTTTCTTTGTCAACTATTGGAGTAGCTATATGAATGGTTCTATCACCATCTGCATTTCTTTGCATGACATGTTTTTCTTTGCACCTAGGCTTAGGATTATCTACTTCCTATATAAAACTGTTAAGATTCAAAGGCAATATTTCTACTTCCATTGGGGAAGCCAATTCCCTGATCAACCAATTAGGTGCATTGTCACCTTTCTCTAACTTTGTAACATTTCTTTATTCCTGGTTTCCACTTGATTTAGGAACTTATTCTCTTTTATCTGTCACGTCCTATGAAATGGGAATTTCCTCAATAATTTCTAGCATAGATTCAAGATTACTAGGGTTTGGAACTCTCTCCTCTATTTGAAGAGTTACATTTTCCTATCTATCTATATGTCCAACATCATCTCTTTGGATGTTAATTTCTTTATTCTCTGCCACATCAAGGTTTTCCTCATTTTCAATTCCATCACCTAAAAACTGTGTAGCTTCTTCCTTTTCAATTTCAATTTCAACGTCAACATGGCCTTTCTCTGGTTCTTCAAAGACCTGTGAATGTTCATTAACATTTGGAACATTCCCGAGCAAGGGCTAGGAATCAAAAGTATCTTCAACAATTATTTCATCAATAGGGCTCTTCTTTGTAGTCTCCCTTGTTTCCATCTCAAGGATATTAGGGTTCCCCGCTTCTGAAGTGAGTGTTCCTTGTATAAATTCTTCTTCTTCAACATTTATAGGATTAGACCTTGTATCCTGAGTCTCTTCTATCACTAGTTGTACCATAGGTTTATCTTTAGACTTCTTTTCTTTTACTTTCTCCAACATGGCACCCCATCTATCCATCTATTGTTTGATTCTATCTTCATCCTCCTCAGAAATCTCCTCCACAACCATAGTAGTTCCTCCCAATTCTTGTTTCATACCGTCCATGTTAACAGAAGGAGGAGAAGTAAATAGTGTTGCAGCCCTTTGAGATGCAGACCTAGTTTGTGTGCCAACATTTTATGTTACTCCTTCTTCATTAATAACCAATTTAGTTCTTAGTTTCCCTATAGAGGAAGATGCACCTTTGGGTCTTACTTTTGATTTATCTTTACTTGTTTCAACATCTTTCTGCTTATCAGATGGCTTTATTGGAATTTCTTGTTTTGAAATTTTAGGGGTTCTTTCTTCAATCCTTATACCAGGAGTTGCCTTACTATTTTTCCTTCTCTTCTTAGTAGGCTCTCCACTCTCAAATGTTCTTTCATCTCTTTTTTTTCTTATTTTGTCTTCTAAGAATGTGGGATTGATTCCTCTTTCTCTCAAAGCTTTACAAAAATCATCAATCTAGTTTGAGTGTATAACAAAAGTGGTCTGGGGAACTCATCAATCGATGCCATGTCCTCATCTTCATAATCTGGGTCTAGAATGGGTTCATAATATACCCTATCTTCGTTATAGACATTATTCAACACTTTTCCATCATCCTCTTCTAATTGATCTCGAATGTCATGAAGCTTAAGAATCTGGGCCGATTTTAGAGACAATCTTTCATATTTTCTTATTCTTACTTTGTGCTTATCTTCATAATTAAGCCAATAGTCTTCTAACTGTTGGACATGAGCATGATAACCAGCTATATTCTTGGCAATATTTCCCTCAATTTCATAATATATTCTTTAAAGTGGGAAATCCTCAAAATTATATGTTCTTAATTCTTCTTCACACAAGTCAGCCACTCTGATTGCATTACACTTATAATTTCTGATCACAATGGGGAATTTGAAAGAGACCTTCTTGCGAGCATGACTGTAAAGAGTCTGAGACGGTTTCAACTGTCTCACCAATTCTAATAAAACAATTTTATCTGTTGGGTACTTGGGCAACATGAATGGATGTCCATCCTAATATAGGAGTAAGTAGGGAACTGAATGTACCATCCTCCCATTGGTTGAATGACACTTTTATGCCTCTAGGGAAATCTTTTAGCTTTATCACCTTCCATCTTTCTGACAAGTTTCATGGATAATAGATCATTGACTCCCTTGTAATTCTCTTTATATCCATGGATAGTGATCTGGGGTAAATAAGCATTTATCAAACTATTTCCTACCTTTGTTCCTAGAGTACCAATCTATTTCAACCCTTGCTTGCTGGCTCTCATGGCACATGATTAAATCACATATGAAGACATATAAAAGTACCTAGTTTTGGGAAATTTAATTATCTGTTCATATAATCTATCACTTATAAACTTTCCCCAATGCATTTGCATAGGACTTTCCATCAAGCTAGATATTATTACAAACATCTAGGGTTCAAATTTACTTGCATCCCTTAAACCAACTATCTTTCTTAGTAGAGTTATAATATCTTGAATTTCTTGGTTGAACATAGACCTCTGAATTACTTTGGTCTATAATGTAATCAATTCTTGCCACCATTGGGTACTCATAATTTCTTTGTTGTGGGATTCAACATTCTGATATGTTTTTCCCTTTACTTTCATATCAACATTATACATTTGTGTGTAAATAGGGAGCCTGAATGTGTATGCAATTCCTTTTTGTGAGAGGTTTTTATAAATTCTCTCTTCTTTCTCAATGACTCTTTTGGCTGGGTTGTAATAATTCATACATTGCATAACCAATTCTGGGGCCTCCATTGCTAGCATAAACCCTCCTGCTAAAAATAACCCATTTGTCACATCATTTTTGGTACATTGAGAGGCATTTTCTTGTAGTGCCTGTGAATGAATTTCACTATCAGAAGACCATCCCATATGCATATCCGTAACTACAACATTGATTGGTATGGCTTGTGAATTGTAGTATTTAAATTCATCTTCTACCCTTGTGTCAGAAGTACTCATTTTCTCTGGAGTGTTCTGGAATTTTCAAAATATGTGTCTTGTGTGAGAGTTAGGGTTGAATTTAACCAAATTTTACATTTTATTAAACTTTCAATTCATCTTCCGGTTAAATTCAAAAATCAAAGAATAATCAATATTTCAATTTCTAAAGGGAAATACCATTTTCAATATTTTTCATGCTTGAAAATCACTAACAGAATATCAGTTATCTGAAACATACATGGTTTTGGTTGACGATAATAATCTTTTAGAATTTAACTTCAAAACCCTTGGTAGCTATGTTCTCAATTTCTAAAAAAATTACCTCTCCTTGCGCGCCAGAATTATTTTTTTCTTTCAATGTCCTTTGTAAATTTGTAGTATGAAGTGAAGTAGAGTGTTACAAAAGCAAATGCATGCTTGAGGTGGTGCCAAGTACATAGGTATTTTGCCACCTTCATTAATTACTTGTTATTTCGTATTAATTCCTCAAATAAAGGTGCAATAATTATGGATTAGGGTTCAAATCATGAACACCTAGATTTTTGCATGGGCTCGCTACTAGAGGAGAAAGATGGCATGATGATCATACATGGAAATCAAGTATCACACTGATTCTTTATGAGGTATAGGTCATTAAAGATATGTGATCAATTTGTGATCACCGGGATTAAGAATTTTTGGTATTGAATTTAAGAAGAAACACCAAGATCCAAGATTTTACTTCTAAGCTTCAGAAAGAGAAAAAAACCAGAACAAAAGAAAAGATTGGGAACTGGGTTCAAGAGAGATTAACAAATTTAAAAAAAAACTCTTCAGTTTTTGATTTCCGAATAAGGAAAAGAAAAGGAAATAAAATAAAATAAAATACCGAACTCTGATAAAAAAGATATTATTGGGATTGACAAATCCATTCGAAGAAATACCGGGTGGAGCTAGAACCAAGTGAGGATACAATTGTTGGCATATGACTTCTAGTGTTGGCATTGATGGCAACCTAAGTCATTATTCTAGTCCACAGATCATGATTTTTTCATACCGATAGGTAGAGTAAAGAACATAGTATTACTGGAAGTGAAAATGAAGAACATGGTATCCGGTTAGTATTTCAATCTGTATGCTTCACCAGATTATCATTTTGAGCTGTGGATCTCAGGGAAGTATGTTAAGTATCTATTTTATCTTATTGTTAAGTTTTGTGATGTTGCATTAATCAGTGTATGAGTTAGGAGATCCGACAGGATGATTTTTTGTTTATTAGCTCATGGTGGCCGACTTAGTGAATATGGCATGTCGCAGATATTCAAGGTATAATTAATTAAGGTATTCTTGTGTTGGAATTTTTTTTTGGGGTCCTAGCTATGGTTTGGCCAACTTATGTGGATGCACATTAAAGATTACTTATGATCTGAGCCGACATTTGAAAAGATATTCTCTATTCTATTGAAGCCGACATATAGCAATTGAATTCTTGCTAGTGGATATATATAAGAGATCGATTAATTCATTTTGAAGAGCGAGAGTGTGTGTTCAAAGTGTGTGAATTACAGAAGGGTTGTTGAGCGATTTGGCATAGTTTCACTTGTGCAGAAGAGAATTTTTGTGAGGCGAATTAAGGTAGAGCATAAAGAAGTGCATAATCAGTCATAAGGTTTAGAATATGATCTATGAGCTTCACCGGAACTAAAACTAGACATTTGTAGATGCTACTTTCTCAGTTCAACATTTTGTTGTAATCCAAACATTTTGTAAGGAAGTGAGCCTTCCTAACTTTGAGCAGTGAGCTCTAGGCAGTGTGTCTGAATGCATGTGCATTCCCTTTTTTCTTCATACTTTTAATAGAGTATAAAGTGTGGATTAACCTCCACCGTGGTTTTTCCCCTAATAGGGTTTCCACGTAAAAATCTTGGTGTCATGGTGTTTTGATTGTTTCCTTCATGTTCTTGCATCTTTAATTTTGTTTAAATGTTGTGTATGGTTTAAGATCTGAATTGTAATTTAAATATTGTTGAACATTGATTCACCCCCCCTCTCAGTGTTCCTTGAGTCCAACAATTGGTATCAGAGCAAGGTCCCTCTATAGAAGTTTAACAACTTGAGGTGGATCTTGGAATGCAATGGAATTTGGTGGTCTTCAACAATAGCTTTTGGTGGCTCTTGATGATCTTGACCAGTCTAAAGCAGAAGTCCTGGAATTAAAAGAAAATCTTAAGGATGCTGAAAAATTCATTCAATCATTGAAGGATAAAATCAACGAGTCAAGAGAAAAGAGGAAGGAACTATGTGATTAGCTGAAGCAGAAAGAAAGTAAATGCTTGGAAGATGTTCACTTGAATCAGACCCTAAAAGAAATAATTGAAGAATGTGAAAAGATTTCTAGAGACAATGATACTCTAAAGATTGAGATGGAATCTATGGTGATGAGGAAAACTAAGGAGATTGAAGAAAGGAAGAAGAATGAGGAGAATTTGGTCCAGTCCTTAATAGAAAGATCTGAAGAATGCACCAGAGTTAATAGTGGATTCATTCAGCTAGAGATTGAACTGCAACAATCCATAAATAATGAACAAGAGCTTGAAAGACAGATAGTTATTCTCAGAGATGAACTCACTATTGCAAATGAATACAAGGAGAAATTTAGGATTAGTTCTGCTAATCTTGATGAGCTAACTAAAGGATAAAAGGATGTAAATTACAAGCAAGGTCTTGGATATGAGAAGGGAGAAAGCTCCAGATCTAAACATAAGGATTCCAGATAAAGAAAGCAAATGAACAAAGGTAGAAGGTATCTGGTAAGACAACCCAATGCTCAAAATTTCAATGGTCACTGCTTTGCTTGTAATAAATTTGGTCATATGGCTTCTCGGTGTAGAATTAGAATAAATTCAAGTAGTCCATCAGTTCTTGGTCAGTGCTTTAGTTGCAATAAGTTTGGTCACAAGTCAATTGAATGCAAAAGTATGTCTATCAATGTAAGGAATGTTAAATGCTACACCTATGGAATATTTGGGCATGTTGCTAATCAATGCAGATCAAGAGAAAATCAATGGAATGAATGGTCTAGACAAAGAAATCTTGTATGTTACAATTGCAATAGATTTGGTCACATTGCAAGATTATGTAGGAACAAAAACATAGATAGAAGAGGTCTGGTATACAAAGGCAGAATCTCATAGAAAGATGATAAAGGAAAAAGAAAAGCGACTGTGGAAGAAATAAGAGATTATATGAAGAAAACATGGATAAGGAAGAGTGATTCTGATGAAGGAAATAATCCCGCACTGGAAGCAAGCTTCGGTAATTCCTCTAAAAATTGATCTCAGGCCATTGGCCTAGGGGGAGTTTTTCAAGAAAATCCTTTGTCCCCCTGTCGGTAGTTGGCACCAGAATGCAAGAAATTTTTAGTAGTTGTGCTAATAGTTTACAAATGTATCAGTGATCGCTTGTGTAGAAATTTGAGAAGTAGAAGGTCTGTAGATGAATTCCTCTTTTGTTGTCTGAGAAAACAGAGTATCTAGAACGCCTAGGGAAAAACATTTAATGTAGTAAAAAGGTTAGGTGTGTGAGTTATAAAAGGGTATTTGGAACCCTCATTTGTCACCTTGCATTGAAGAAGAATAGAAGGAGAGCCTCTGCAACTGAATTTCAAAGGAGTAAAGTAAATTCAACAGCGAATTCATCATGTATTTTAGTTGTTTATAGAATTCTCACTTAATTTGGTGCTCAGTAGAAACTTGTTCAGTACAGAAAAGAAAATGAAGCAAATCAAAGGAATGGTAAATTTAGATGAATATAGCAGTCAGAAGGTTAGAGATGTGAGAATTTTTTTTCCGGCCGATGAATTGAAATGGCTTGAAGGTGTGAAGCATAAAAGTTTGGACATTTGGAGTGAATTTCCCTATTTTGATAACGTAGAATTCATTAGGTTTATCCTAAGCAAATTGAATGATGATATTCTAACTCTAGATAAACCCTATCTCATCTCAAAAGAGGTGATCAAGAATCTAACCGGACTATGCAATGTTGGGGATATACCAAAAAAGAAGTCAATTCAGAACAAGGAAGTCGAAACCCTAACTGGAGTAACAGGAGATCAAAGGGCTTTGATAATTTTGATGATCAAAGATCCAATAACAAGGTACATTGTGCATGGTATTTCATACAAAATGTTTTTTAGAAATAGGGAAGGCACAACTTCGGCAGGTGCAGTTTACATCTCTCATAAAATGATAATGGAGGATCATGATTTTGACCTTCGCAGATTGGTAAAAGATCAATTGATGGAAAATGTGCAACTAACAAAGGAGGCAGATTACCCCTTTAGGTTTGGTACCTTGGTCACTTGTCTTGTGATGTATTTTCTAAATTGCTTGCCACAAATCAATGATGTTGTATGGAAAGAGAATGAACCAGTTTGTAAACAAATTTTTGAACATTCTAATACTTTGGTAAATTGTGGGCAAGAGTATGCAAATTTCTTTAAAGAATTGCTAGGGAAGTTTGGAGCAATTAGCATTTCCATTCCGGTAAGAGAACTTGAAGTTGTATCCTCTTTTGGTGAGATGGAAAGTAAGAAGAAAAGAGCTCAAGAGATTGTTGATTACACTCCTTCGGCAAACAAGACTCCAAGAATTGAAGGAAAAGGTAAAGAACAAGTGATTGTGGACATACCAAATGAAGAATTTGATGAGTACACTCCAAGGGAAGAACCAAAATCAGTTGAACCGGATGTAGTAATGGCATAAGGAAGTGAAGAAGAAGGTGTCTCATCCAAAGTAAAGATGGGATGTAGAAAATTGCAGACATATGGTCTGATAGACCCTCATATGAGTAGGATCTGATCGAGAGAACACTAAGTACTTATCTTGTGTACAATAATATTGGATTGGAGAGTTTGAAAAATGTGTTTCCTGAAGAGTTGATTGAATGCATTAAGGAAGCCATGGTCTCTAAGTCCTAGGACATAAAAGAGGAAAAAGTAATTCTACATCTGAAGGAGCAGTTCAGGCTACCTCTTACCAAACTAAAAAAGAAAATGAATATCTTGAGGCAATGCATAAATACAACAAATAACATCTACAACTATTATCTTCGTTGGTATCATGTAGTTGGGAGATACAAAGATAAGTTGGATCAGATTGAATCTGAGCTGAACAAGATTGGTCAGGATTATAACATGTTTCAGGATCAGGATGGTGTAGTTAAGAAAAGGATTCAAGAGTTGTAGTCCGAGCATACAAAAGTTAAATTCACCAAAAACAACCTTGTGGACACCTTTTGGAAGGTGAAGGATTTCACTGAATGCGGATTGGAGCAGTTAATTGAGGTTTTGAAGAAAGGAGAAAAATTAGAAGAGGCAATCACAATTTTGGAATCTCTCATCCATATTATCAACCAGACATCTAAGAACAACAACTTGATCTTAATCATTGGGATTATAGTAGAATCTTGGAGGAAATTTCTTCTGGAAATGAAAGATAAGTTCAAGATAATTTTCTGACTCGAAGTTAGTAGTTGTATTTCTTCAAATTTTGATCCAATTTTTGAATTAGCAAGAGGGGAGATCCAAAATATGTTTGTCATTAATGTCAAAGGGGGAGAGAGAGTAGTGAGAAATTCCTTATCATTCTAAGGGGGAGTCAAAGTTATGTTTTGAAGTTGTGTTTTGAAATTTTGAACTCTGGCAACATAATCATATTGGTTCTGAAACTTAGTCATTTTTCACTAAGTGTTGCCATCAATGCCAAAGGGGGAGATTGTTGGCATATGGCTTCTAGTGTTGTCATTGATGGCAACCTAAGTCAATATTCCAATCCACAGATCAAGATTTGTTCATACCAGAAGGCAGAGTAAAGAACATAGTATTACCGGAAGTGAAAATGAAGAACATGGTATCTGGTTAGTATGTCGATCTGTATGCTTCACCAAATTATCATTTTGAGTTGTGGATCTCGAGGAAAGATGTTAAGCATCTATTTTGTCTTATTCTTAAGTTTTGTGATGTCACATTAATCGGTGTAAGAGTTAGGATATCCGACAAGATGATTTTATGTTTATTAGCTCATGGGTGCTGGCTTAGTGAATATGGTATGTCGTGGATATTCGAGGTATAATTAATTAAGGTATTCTTGTGTTGGAATTTTTTTTTTGGGTCCTAGCTATGGTTTGGCCAACTTATGTGGATGCGCATTAAAGATTACTTATGATCTGAGCCGACATTTGAAAAGATATTCTCTATTCTATTGAAGCCGACATATAGCAATTGAATTATTCCTAGTGGATATATATAAGAGATCGATTAATTCATTTTGAAGAGAAAGAGTGTGTGTGTTCAAAGTGTGTGAATTGCATAAGGGTTGTTGAGCGATTTGGCATTGTTTCACTTGTGCAAAAGAGATTTTTTGTGAAGCGAATTAAGGTAGAGCAGAGCAAAGTGCAAAATCAGACAGAAGGTTCAGAATCTGATCTATGAGCTTCACCAGAACTGAAACTAGGAATTTGTAGATGCTACTTTCTCAATTCAACTCTTTGTTGTAATCCAAACATTTTGTAAGGAAGTGAGCCTTCCTAACTTTGAGCAGTGAGCTCTAGGCAGTGTGCCTGAATGCATGTGCATTCCCTTTTGTCTTCATACTTTTAATAGAGTATAAATTATGGATTAACCTCCACTGTGGTTTTTCCCCTAACAAGGTTTCCACGTAAAAATATTGGTGTCATGGTGCTTTGATTGTTTCCTTCATGTGCTTGCATCTTTACTTCTATTTAAATGTTGTAAATGGTTTAAGATCTGAATTGTAATTTAAATATTGTTGAACACTGATTCACCCCCCCTCTCAGTGTTCCTTGAGTCCAACAACAATTTTCATTGATGCAAATGTAGGACTCTGGGATTCTAGTTTCCAGTAATATATTAAACTTTTATGAAAAGACCGAAACACCAAATCCAGTAAGGAAAATGATAAAACAAAGGCCAAGCGAAATTGAAAATGAGACTAGCAACCAACCAAACTGCAGAACGATGCCAAAGAAAACAAAAGTGATAGGGAACAAAATGAAAAAAAGGGGGACCACATTTTTCCAAGGGGAAAAATGGGGCATGTTGTGAGACCACACAACAACTAGCAACCAACAAAACTAAACAAAATAATAGAAATTCAATTCTAGATCTAACATCAATGTACCAACTTTCTTTAGTCTTTTAATTATAAATCATTGGATCCTTATTTTGACATTCAAATTTCACTTTGATTAGCATGCAAGATTAAGTATTACCGAGCTCACGTGTGTGAAATTGATTATTTCCACCACAATAAACTTAGAAATAACAACTATTTTCATTAACCTACATAATATGACAATTCCTTTTAAGCCAACCAGGGATAGAGCCTTGCTGCCAGTCAAGTATCCATAGGCCCAACAAGGTTATCTTCGTAATTCCCCCAAACATAGCTCTATTTCCAACCAGGTGTCTATAGCCCTGGTAGAGTTATTTGGATAGCCTAAAGAGTTGATTTTTTTTAGATATAGCAATGATAACTCATTTTTGAACTTTTGATATTTCAATGATAGCTCTTTTATCAACTTGCAAGCAATGAAGCCTGCTATTAGGTTGGGAATTATAGTGGTAGCAAAGGTAGTCTTTTGATTTTTCAATTAATGCAAACAACTTCTATCCCAAATTTCAGTAGAATGATTTAAATGTATTCATTTATAGCTCAACATCAACTAAATGATTCATGCTAACCAGAGTATAAAGAATAGAACAATTATTGGACAATTTATAAATAAAGGACTATTTCCAATCAGTACATGGATCAAATTTCTAGAATTGGAGTTCTATTAACCTGTTCACCTTCAAAAGCTACTAATCATTGTAAATTCAAATGACACAACACCCAAAAAAAGAAGAAGCAACAAATGGCTATTTACAAAACAATAACAACACTATTTACAAAAAAAAAAATATTTACAAGAAAAAAAAACTATTTACAAGAAACAACTATTTACTTATGACTGGAAATAATGCTTTAGGAACTTCCCATTGACAGGCAATGTGATATCTTCACTAGTTAAAGACTTCAACCTATAAGTGTTGTCACCCAAGATTTCAGAAATTTGATATGGGCATGTCCATAACTTGTCAAATTTACCATGCTCACTTTTTCGTTCATGAGCTTTATTCCAATACAGGACCAAGTCAACTATTCTAAAAGTCTGTAATCTAGTTCTTTTATCAAACCATATTTTTACCACAGATTGATGCCTAGAAAAATTATCTATAGCTTGAGTACGTTTTTCATCTAAATGCATTAGTTGCAACAATCAGGCTTTTGTTTATTCATCTAATCCAATATATTCCTGTGCAAATTTCCAAGTAAATATTTTTAAATTTATTGGTAGTATAGGATCTACCCCATAGACTAAATGATAAGGAGAATTCCCTAATGTATCTTTCATCCTAATAGGATCTACCCAAAGGGAGAATTTTAGCAAAGAATGTTATTCCCTAGGATTTTTTTCAATCAATTTTCTAATTATATCCAACAAATTTTTATTTGATGATTCAGCTAATCCATTTCCCTGTGGATAATAGTTAGATGAAAATTTTAGTGTTATACCATGTTCAAATGCCCAGTTAGAAAATTTCAATAAAGAAAAGGCAGGGCCATTATCACATGCCAATACATATGGTACTCCAAACCTGGTGATGATATTCTCTTCTAAGAATTTGATTACCACTTTTGTAGTGTATTGTTTGTTGGGACATGCCTCCATCCATCTAGTGTAGTAATCTATAGCAGTTAATATAAATCTATGGCCTGTAGATGATGAAGGATTAATGGTTCCAATAAAATCTAGTCCCCATTGTGAAAAGGGATGCATCTCCATCACTAGCTATAGTGGTTGAGCATTGAATCTTCCTTTATCTGATGTAGTTTGACATGTATAACAGTGTTTCACGTGTTCATATGTATCTTTGAAAATCATTGGTAAGTAGTAACTGGCTCTCAAAATGAGGTGTGCAGTAGCTAAAGGTGCTCCATGAGTTGTTCCAAACTTATCATGTAGTTCCTACACCACTTTATTTGCTTCTATTCTATTTAAGCATCTTAAATAGATTCCTTCATGGTTTCTTTTAAATAGAGCTCCTCCTTTGATCATGTAACTTTGCAATTTTATCTTTAGAGATCTTCTTTGATTTATTTCCATATGATCAGGGCAAGTATGGCTAACCAAATAATGCCATAAATCTGAATACCAGTCTTCTTGGTCTTCTACATCCAAAGTATATTATTGACTTGAAATTTGCGAATCTATTTCAGCAATAGATCTGACTAGAGCTTGTCCCCAAACCAATCTCATGGGTATGATTTCTAGATCAAATTCTTGTAGGATTGTGACCCATTTGGCTCTTTTTTCTTTGAGCTCACTTTGTGTTAACAACATTTTGACTGCAAAATTTGGAATAATAGCTTTGACTATACTCTTGAGGATGTAATTTCTAAATTTACGTACCGCTTTGACCAAAGAAAAGGCTTATTTTTCAATATCTATATATCTTTGCTCCACTTCTTTGAATGAAGCACTCATAAAATCAATTTGTTTCTCTTCTTTATTCTCACCCTTCTGTGTTAATACTGCTACACAAGTGTGACCAAAAGAAAAAGAGTAAATGTAAAAAGGTTTAACATAATCTGGATTTACCAATACCAAAGCTTCTGTGATTGCAGTCTTTATATTCTTAAAGGTCATCTTAGCTTCATTTTTCCAATCTATTTTGGCATATTTCTTTAACATATCATTGAGTCATTTCACTATTTCGGTGAATTCAGTAATAAATTTTTGAACAAAATTAATCTTAGCAAAATATGACTTCAATTCTTTTCTGCTTCCCAGGGGATGTAACTTGAGCAGTGCACTCACTCTATCTAGATCTATTGAAATACCTCATTCAAAAATGATATGTCCCAGTAATTTACCTTCAGTTACCTTGAAAATAAACTTTTTAGGATTTAATGAAACTCCGTAAGTTTCACACTTTTGTAATATAGCTCTGAGATCTCGAACATGATCTCTTCTATATTTCAAAAATACTATAAGGTCATCCATGTAGATAATGATGCATTTTCTTATCAACTCATGAAAAGTGTAATCCGTTTCTCTTTGGAATGTAGCTTCGACATTTATCAATCTGGACAACATCCTTCTATAAGCAAAAGTTCCCTACTTCATGGTGAAAGTTGTTTCCATCTGATCTTCCCTTGCTACCATTACTTGGTTATATCCAAAGAATCCGTCTACAAAGGACATCATCTGTGAACTATTGACTATTTTTAGCACTTCTTCGAGTGAGGGTAGTGGATAATTGTCTTCCTTAAATGCCTTATTGAGATTCTAGTAATCTACACACAATCGTATATCTCCATTTTTCTTTCTTATGGACCAAGTTCGCCACCCAAGTAGAATGTCTGATAGGAAAATTTATTTTAGCTGATAAAATTTTTTGGATATCCTTTTGAATTAAAGGTTCTAAGAGTGCATTTACTAACCGCTATTTCTATTGGAAAGGCTTTGCATCAGACTTTAATAGCATCGTATGAGTAATGATGGAAGTATCATAAGTCTTCAAATCTTCATATGTCCAAGCTATAACCTTCCAATAGTCTTTAAGTGCTTGAGCAATATTTCTCTTCTCTTCTGCAGTACAAACCTTTCCTATGAGCACATTCTTAGGATCTTCTTTAGTATGCAAATTGTATAATTCAGATTGTCCTCCTTCACTTTGATGCAAGTCTTTCTGTCTGACTATATGATCAATGTCAAATAATTTTTCTAACTCAATTATTCCTTTTGGAATGCTATTATCTTTGGCTTGAGATAATTCTTCATATTGAATTTTTCCATAAGGGTGATCTATCTCTTTAATTACTTGTGCTTCAAAAATACCAGAATTAGTGATGAATTCCAATATATGTCGGTCATCTTCAAACACCTGCAAATTAGTAACATTATTAGGAACCAAAGGTAGTTGCACTAGCTCGACTATAAATATCTTCAAATTAGAGGCATCTAGAGGCTCTAGAGTACTGGCAATAGTAGCAAAAGCATCGACTCTTTGATTAAATCTTCTAGGGATATGAGTAATGTTGAATGCTTTGAAATTTTCTATTAAATCCCATACTTTGTGTCGATAATTAGAAAATCGCTTGTAGTGGCAGATATACTGCTTTTGAACTTGTCTTACCACTAATTCAGAATCACCAAACACTTTAAGGATTTTGACTTTCTTCTTAATTATGAGGATCAAGCCATGTATAAGGGCTTCATATTCTTCCACATTGTTAGTACATTGAAATTGCAATCGACATGTGGCAAGAAAATATTTACCTTGTTGGTTGATAAGTTCAACTCTGATTCCAATCCCTTGTTTCGATTTGGACCCGTCAAATTTAAGAATCTAGGCTTGATCATCTATAGATTGTACTTTACCATTCTTTAGTATTGTTGAATTAATCTTTTTCAGTTTGTATGACTTGAACTCTATCTTTATGCATTCCTAATTTAGATCTTTCAACCTTATCATGTTCTAGACAATATTGGTTCTCGATTCTGCAAATTATCACCAAACACATCATAGTTTTTTTCTGAGTGTGCAACATTATGTAACCTACACCAATCCTGCAACAAAAAAAATTTTAGTGAAAATTTGATTTTATCACTCTCCTGAGCTTTTGCAATAATATTCTTCTGAAATTTATCATAAGGACTATTCTCTTCTTCAGAAGAATCACAATCTGATTCAATTAAAACATCTATTCCAAGAGTCAATTGATTAGGTTTCTTAGCATCACACGTAAATAATTCTTCTATTTTAACTCTTGAACTTCATATTTTGTAAACTCCTAGTTCTACATCAATATATAGAACTTCATTTCTTTGATTATAATCAGTGATCATGTATTTCATGTGTGGTTCTCTTTCAATTTTGATTTGGTTAGGAACTCCCTTCCATGGTAACCACATATGTGAGAAATCAGTAGCCATATATCCATTCAAGGTTTTAGACCAATATTTTCTCAAAATCATATCATAAGTATCAGGTATCTCAATGATTTGAATGTCTATATAATATTAGATTCTAGGGTCTGAGGCCAATTGCATGTTAATATTAGTCAATTCTCTGACTACATTTACTTCTATTTTATCAAGTTGAGTGAGCTTTTTTAAAGAGCTTTCCAAAGTTAACCCTTGTGTTTGACATATGGATAAATGCATCACATTAGTAGATGCTTCAAAGTCTACTAAGCAATTATGAATATTTTTACTGAATATCCTCAAAGTGAGTAAAAATGGTGGAGACTCCAATTTTCCTTTGTAAAAGGCTACTTGTACATCTGCTATGGGAATAATGTTCTTATCTTTTCTTTTAGTCTAAATATCTTTCACCTGATTGTCTTTGAACTTTTCTACTTTTGGAAAATATTCTAGAGTATTTAAGAAATATTTCTTGATCATAGGTGTTTTGAGTAATTCTGATAGAGAAAGGCTAATCTTTACCTTTTTTATTTCTTTTGCTAAATAATTAGTCAATTTTTTTTGGTTGGCGGAATCTATCTTTTCACCTTTTGAAGCATTTGATGAATTGTAGTGAGAGGTTACCTTGGGTAACCTTGGGTTATTGTTTTATTTATCATTAAGTGGAGTATTAAAGTTATTAGGTGAGATAGACATTGTTAAAGGACCATTAAATTTACCTCCACTATTGGTGTTATTCCTCGTGTTGTAATTATGTCCTTTCTGATATTGTTGAAAGGCATGAATTTCATCAATTTCTTCCCGAGGTTCATTTTCATCTTGATAGGGAAAAGTATACATTTCTAGATTCATAGTTGAATGATCTCCCTCATATTCATGAGTGTGACTTGTGATAATAGTAGGTAGTTTGACACGTTCATAACTTTCAAGGACTAAAGCAAAGTCATATCCTACCGGGAATCTCATTTCCCTTAGGAGGATGAGAGTCACAATGTTTGTTATAATGTGTAGTAGCTAGAAAAATTTATAAAGCAATTTTAAACTATGAACAGTCTACTTCAACATGAGCATTTGTATTATGAATTCTACACCAATTATTCAACGCAAGATCAGCTAAATTCACTTTTGATGTGGACCTTTCATCAGTAGGATCTATATTATCTAAAGGTGTTGACACTCCTCCATTATTAGGTCGTGTATTCCAAGGTCTAGGTGGCATAGGAGCATTATACATCTGATTTTGAAAATTTTGGTTGTTATTTTGAGCATAAAAATTTTGATTTCTTAATTGTGTAACCTCTGTGTTTAATATTTTGAGTTGAGCTGTAACTTCTTTCATGTCTTCCTTTTCCTTCAAAATTTTGATATTTTGATTTTCTTGAGTTTGTGAGAAAAAATAATTTCCATTAGGACATAGCTCTATAATAGCTAGACCATGGTGAGGGACTAAAGCTTGACTATTTCCTGGTTGAAAGAAAGTATTCTGAGAAAATGTCCCATTTTGGACCACTGAAGGATAACCATTAGGAGCTATAGGATGACCTAAAGGGACTCTATTTATGTTCAGGATAGGGTAATCATTCAATCCATTCTGCCATTTGTGGATGATCCATTTCCAAGATGTTTCATTTCTAAATTTACACTCACAGCTTCAACATAGGCTTCTGGTAAAGTAGTGGGAGGATTTTCCCTTCGCTTCACAAATATAGCAGTTAAAGGATCTACTGTTGTATAATAAACTATGATAGCAGACAAATTATCTACTATGTAAGGTGCTTGCAACCTAGAATAAGCCTTTTGAAACCTATCATTAAGAGCAGTTATAGGTTCTCCTTTGAACCTCTTGATTTGAGAAAATTGATGATATAACAAAGCAAGGTCAGTCGATGTTCTAAATCTAGCTAAGAATTGAGTTTCCATGTCTTGCCATGATCTGATAGAATTAGGAGGTAGGTTGATATACCATTGGTAAAATTCATCACTTAAGGTGTATGGGAATAACCTATATACAACATCTTCATGTTGAATCCTTGCTCTAAAGCATGTATCCTTGAAGATACTAATATGTTCTTCCGCATCTTTGTGGAAATAATATTTAGGACACAACTTGTCAGGATTTTTTAGTAATTCATTGTACATGAAAAATTGAATCAGTGACTCCACATTAAATAATTCCATCACTATGGGGGGTGTTGGTATAACAATAGTTGGATTCTTTGAACTTGCACTTAAACTTCTAGACTTTTGAGGTCTAGATGACATTCAACCACTAAGCTCGACTAAAGTCACATGAGGATCACCAAATCGAGATCTAGTGACTGTATGGAAATCTAGTTTAAAACTTAACAAAGCCAAAAATGACAACAATAGGCCCTCCTTCTAGTGCCAATTCCTGTTGACGACGATTTTACTTGCATCAAACAAGGCGAATAAATTCTTCATAGAAAAACTGAAAAGAGCCTATCCTTCTTGAAAGATATGGAACAAAGATAATTTAAAAGGGGGATTCTACTTTAACAAGAAAAGATTGGCTTTAGTTCAATCCCAAGTCTTTGATAACCAGGTCATGATTGGACCAGGGTTGCTCTCGGGTATGATGTGATATTGTTGTTAATCTCAAAAGGACTATAGTTATTTCTAGTTTTGTTAAGAATTATAAGCATTTCACATAAAATTTCCAGTCCATTCATAAAATAACATCATGAAATCAAAATATTTGAAACAATATTTCATGAATATTAGCAATTCTTTGCTATCACTTAAGTAGATTTAGCATTAAGCATTCAACAATTTCATAGAAAATGAAATATTTTTAATAAAATTCCATCCATTCATTTAATTTTGGAACATTTTCAAGAATTTAAATATCTACTCTAAAATAAAGCAATAAAATACTAAAAATTAAAATTTTCTCCCAGTTATTCTCCATGCATGCCCCAAAGAATCAACTAAAATAGTGCAAACTACTTTATACTTCACTATATTTCTTCATAGCTACATATAAAATTGTGCGAGCTTTTAAAGAGAGGGGGTTTTAGTCTGGACACCAAGTAGGTTCTGTATGCACCCTTAAAGAGCGCAACATACAGTCTTGTTCAATTGAACTAACAAAACCATCTACACAAGATTCATGAGATAGGTAACTATCTAATTGGATCTGGTATTAATCAATTTCTACATGCATACAAATTTTTACATTGAAATGATTCAGAAAACAAGACAAAAGAACAAAACTTGAAAAAGTTTTATGCTCTTCCGACATCCACAAATTCTAAACTTAAAATAAAAATAAAGCAAGAAACAACCTTTTATAGGAACAAGGCCCCAAGAGTTCAACTTAAAGTCCATCTAGAGAATCAAAAATTAAAAATTAAAATGCAACACATGGCATATGCCAACTGTCATAAGAATATTCTAGATCAAGTCAAAGCTTTGACTCCATCAGTAGCAGCACTTTTCACTTCATTCTCTAGCACACAACACTTCGCATATATCAAGGCTATCAAATTCTTTCAAAATACCGGAATGGGGTATATCTATTGGGACTGGGATCAACCTGCAAGCTCAAAATTACAAACAAACAAGAAAACCTTCACCACACCTCTGGTGTTCGGTATCTAGTTCTTTGTCTCATCACTCAAGGCTCGGGCTCTGAGATCTTTTCTTTGCCTTTCTGCAAATGGTACTCTCGAAAAGCATTCAATATTTGATGCATATGTTCCTTCAAAATCCCTTGTACTTCCTTCCAAGTGAGTTTGAGCCTAGTGTATTCTTTAGATACCTGGAGTATAATATCATTCCTTTGCACTTTATTTGCTTCATATTTAGCTATAGTGTTCTTGCATTGTATAATTTCATCAATGAGCTCCTGTGTTAATAACTGAATAGGATCTCTATTTATTCTTTCAATCCATTCCTTGAAGGCTTTAGCTTCTTTACCCTCCTGTCCTAATGTCTGGGGATCACAACCTTGATGTTCTAGCATTTCAATAAACTCTGAATTTTCATCAATCAATTTTATACATTCCATGGTGACTTTTTCAAATCCTTCAATACATTTCATTAGTATGTCACCTTCCCATTTCAATTGTTTCCTCCATTTTTCTGGAAATGGAAGTTCTTGTTCTCAAATTAAATTTTCCTGTATTAATTCTTGGATATCTACTTGCATGAGAATTTCAATATTTCACATTTCTTCAATAACCTGCTCTTGGTGAAATCTACATTCATTTTCAAATCTTTTAGATTTCTCTGACTGGCAGTATGCTTCCTGGTACTTCCCTATTGCATCTATAATGAATTTTTCTCCCTACTTTACCCAGTACTCAATCCATTCTTCAAACATATTCATTTTGTGGTGAACTGTTGTGATCACATCCACCTATTCTTGTGACATCAATACTGGATGTTGGGGAAATTCATCTTGTGCTTGACCAAATAGGGTTAGTGACTTTATAAAATTTTCCAAGGTAGCGACTTGTTCTTTCAATTCTCTTTTCTTCTTTTTATATTTTTGCACTCTAGCACCAGTAACATCCAAATTCACTTTTATTTCTTCTAACTCTTGCCTCCAAGATGAGTGTGCAAGATTAATACTTGTTATCTTATACTCCTTAGGCATTATTTCATGTTTGTCTTTGTCAGCTGTTGGAGTAGCTATATGAATGGTTTTGTCACCATTTGCATTCCTTTGCATGACATGTTTTTCTTTTTCTCTGTTCCTAGGCTTAGGAGTATCTAATTCATGTATAAACCAACTAGGTGCATCGTCACCTTGCTTTACCTCTGTAACATTTCTTTGTTCCTAGTTTCCACTTGATTCAAGAACTTCTTCTCTTTTATCATGTCCTCTAAAATGGGAATTTTGTCAATAATTTTTGGCATAGATTCGGGACTACTAGGGTTTGGCACTGTCTCCTCTGTTTGAAGACTTACATTTTCCTGTCTATCCAGATGTCCAACATCATCTCTCTGAATGTTACTTTCTTTATTCTTTGCTACATCAGGGTTTTCCTCATTTTCAATTCCATCACCTGAAAACTATGTAGCTTCATCCTTTTCAATTTCAATTTCAACTTCAACATGGCCTTTCTCTAGTTCTTCGAAGACCTGCATCTGTTCATTAACATTTGGAACATTCCCAAGCAAGTGTTGGGAATCAAAAGTATCTTCAATAATTATTTCATCAATAGGGCTCTTCTCTGTAGTCTCCCCTATTTCCATCTCAAGGATATTAGGGTTCCCCACTTCTGAAGTGAGTGTTCCTTGTATAAATTCTTCTTCTTCAATATTTACAGGATTAGACCCTATATTCTAAGTCTCTTCTATCATTGGTTGTACCATAGGTTTATCTTTAGACTTCTTTTCTTTTACTTTCTCCTACATGGAACCCCTTCTATCCATATGTTCTTTGATTTTGGCTTCATCCTCTTCAGAAATCTCCTCCAAAACCACATGAGTTCCTCCTAGTGCTTGTTTCATACTGACCATTCTAACAAAAGGAGGAGAAGTAAATAGTGTTGCAGTCCTTTGAGATGCATACCTAGTTTGTGTACCAACATTTTCAGTTACTCCTGCTTCACCATCAATAACTAGTTTAGTTCTTGGTTTCACTATAGAGGAAGATGCACCTTTGCGTCTTACTTTTGATTTATCTTTACTTGTTTCAGCATCTTTCCACTTATTAGATGGCTTTATCAGAATTTCTTGTTTTGAAATTTCAGGGGTTCTTTCTTCAATCCTTATCCAAGGAGCCACCTTAATAGTTTTCCTTCTCTTCTTTATAGGATCTCCACTCTCAAATGTTGTATCATCTCTTTGTTTTATTCTTTTGTCTTCTGAGAATGTGGACTCGATTCCTCTTTCTCTCAAAGCTTAACAAAAATCATCAATCCAGTGTTGAGTGTATAAAAAAACTAGTTTGGTGAACTCATCAATCGATGCCATGTCCTCATCTTCATAATCTGGGTCTGGAATGGGTTCATCATATACCCTATCTTTGTTATAGACAATATGCAACACTTTTCCACCATCCTCTTTTGATTGATCTAGAATATCATGAAGCTTAAGAATCTGGGCCGATTTTAGAGACAATCTTTCATATTTTTTTATTCTTACTTTGTGCTCGTCTTCACTATTAAACCAATAGTCTTCTAAGTGCTAGACATGAGCATGATAACCAAATATACTCTTGGAAATACTTCCCTCAATGTCATAATATATTCTCTGAAGTGGGAAATCCTCAAAATTATATGTTCTTAATTCTTCTTCACACAAGTCAGCCACTCTGATTTCATTACACTTATAATTTCCTATCACAATGGGGAATTTGAAAGAGGCCTTCTTGCGAGCATGACTGTAAAGAGTCTAAGATGGTTTCAACTGTCTCACCAATTCTAATAAAAATATTTCATTTGTTGGGTACTTGGGCAACATGAAAGGATGTCCATCAAATCCTTCCATCCTAATGTAGGATTAAGTGGGGAACTGAATGTACCATTCTCCCATTGGTTGAATGACACTTTGTGCCTCTAGGTACAATATTTTGGCTTTATCACCTTCCATCATTTTGACAAGTTTCATGGAAAACAAATCATTGACTCTCCTATAATTCTCTTTATATCCATGGATAGTGATCTGGGGTAAATGAGCATATATCAAATTGTTTCCTACCTTCGTGCCTAGAGTACCAATCTATTTCAACTCTTGCTTGTTAGCTCTCATGGCACAAGAGTAAATCACATATGAAGACATATAAAAGCACATAGTTATGAGAAATTTTGTTATCAGTTCATATAATTTGTCACTTATAAACTTTCCCCAATGCATTTGCACGAGACTTTTCATCAATTTGGATATTATTACAAACATCTAGGGTTCAAATTTACTTGCATCCCTTAAACTAGCTATCCTGATCATCAGAGTTATAATATCTTGAATTTCTTGTTTAAACATAGACCTTTGAATTACTTTGGTCTATAATGTAATCAGTTCTTGACACCATTGGTACTCATAATTTCTCTGTTGCGGACTTTAGCATTTTGATATGTTTTTTCCTTTTCTTTCAAATCAACATTATACATTTCTTTGTAAATAGGGATCCCAAATGTGTATGTAATTCCTTTATGTGAGAGGTAAGCATAAATTCTCCCTTCTTTCTCAATGGCTCTTTTGGCTAGGTTGTAAGAATTCATACTTTGCACAACCAATTCTAGGGCCTCCATTGCTGGTGAAAACCCTCCTGCTAAAAGTAACCCATTTGCCGCAACATTTTTGGTACATTGAGAGGCATTTTCTTGTAGTGCTCGTGAATGGATTTCAATATCAAAAGACTATCCCATATGAGTATCTATAACTACCACATTGATTGGTATGGCTTGTGAATTGCAATATTTAAATTCATCTTTTGCCCTTGCCTCAAAAGTACTCATTTTCTCTGGTGTGTTCTACAATTTTCAAAATGTGTGTCTTGTGTGTGAGTTAGGGTTAAAATTAACCAAAATTTATAATTTATAACACTTTCAGTTCATCTTTTGGTTAAATTCAAAAATCAAAGAATAATCAATATTTCAATTTCTAAACGGAAATACCATTTTCAAGATTTTTCATGTTTGAAATTCACTAACAAAATATCAGTTATCCAAAACATACTTGGTTCTAGTCGATGATAATAATCTTTTAGAATGTAACTTCAAAACCCTTGGTAGTTGTGTTCTCAATTTCTTGAAATTTACCTCTCTTTGCGTACCAGTATTATTTTGTTCTTTCAATGTCCTTTGCAAATTTGTAGTATGATGCAAAGTGGAGTGTTACAAAAGCAACTACTTGCTTGAGGTGGTGCCAAGTACATAGTTAGTTCGCCACCTTCATTAATTACCTATTATTTTGCATTAATTCCTCAAATAAATGTGCAATCATTATGAATTAGGGTTCAAATCACAAACACCTAGATTTTTGTGAGGGCTTGCTACTAGAGGAGAAAGACAATGCGATGATCATATGTGGTAATCAGATGTCACACTGATTCTATGTGAGGTATATGTCATTAAAGATACATGATTGATTTGTGATCACCGAGATTAAGACTTTTTGGTATTGACTTTAAAAAGAAACATTGGGATCCAAGATTTTACTTCAAAGCTTCAGAAAGAGAAAAAATTGGAATGAAAGAAAAGACTGGCAACCAGGTTCAAGAGAGATTTAAAAATTTAAAAATAAACTCTTCGATTTCTAATTTTTGAATAAGGAAAAGAAAAGGAAATAAAAAAATTAAAATATCAGACTTTGATAAAAAAGATATTATCAGGATTGACGACTCCAGTCAATGAAATACCAAGTAGAGCTAGGACCAAGTGAGGATACAATTTGCATTGATGCAAAATGCAAGACTCTGAGATTCTGGTTTCCAGTAATATATTAAACTTTTCTGAAAAGATAAAAACACAGAATCTGGGAAGGAAAAGGATAAAACAAAGACCAAGCGAAATTGAAAATGATACCAGCAACCAACCAAGCCTTAGAGCGACACCAAAGAAAACAAAAGTGAAAGGGGACAGAAGGAAAAAAAAAGGGGATCCACATTTTTCCAAGGGGAAAAATGGGGCGTGTTGTGAGACCACATAACACTTACCAATGGGTGATGAATCTTATCTTTCATGATTTCATTCACAAGATCTTAAAAGATTACATTGATGATATATTGGCTAAGTCTACAACTTGTCAAGATCACATTGAGAATGTCCACCTTATCTTTGGAAGTATTTGACTCTGAGATGAGGCTAAGTCCTCTTAAGTGCATCTTTGATGTATATGCCAACAAAATTTTAGGATTTATTATCTCTCATCATGGAATTTTTTGATGTGTTTTTTATGCACTTCTCAACACAAGTAATGCATAGGTGCATCACTTCTCTTGAAAGACAATCTTCCACAATCAGCTTGTAGAACACTATCCCAAGGTCTCTAATGTCAGGTCTTGACAGTGCTTGGAATCTCTCAGTTGGTTCAATGTGATTTTGCTGGTAATCATAGGGTAGACTTACAGAGTTAGGTTGGAAGGAAATTGGATCTTAAAATGGAGTTCTTGAGATGGGGAAGTTAGTGTGCAATTGCTACAGGCTCAAAAAGCAGTCTTAAACTCCTATTTCAGCTTGAGATTTGGCTTTACAATGTGCAACGAACCTTAGCATAGGTTATTTATTAAGAAAAAAAGAAAAAGGGCAGGGAAGAGAGGAGGTTCTTGGATCTAAAACTAGTAGTGAACAGTGATCATGGAGGACCCTGCTATGAACAACCTTCCTAAAATAGAATTCCACTTAACCAGATTACCTCATAGTCTCATGAAATTTATGCAAGCTTCTAAGGATTGTAGATATTCAACCATTCATTCACCAAAGGTATGAATAAAAGATACAAGTTTAGAAAATATTTTTAGTTTATGCCCATACTAACTTTACACAGTTGTCTATCATCAATAAACAACAAAAAGTATGGACAAGGAAGGTTGCCAACACACAACAAAATTCTTCAAAACCAGTGAATAGCATTAACTAATCTACTAAATCAAGTTAAACATGTAGAAAAACAAAGTAAATCTACTCAAATTAACTAACTATGGGAGAAGAACCATGTAACATGCAACTAAAACTCAAGATTTCACCAAAAGTCAATGAACTTCTATTAAAATTTTAGCAGCATGCCTTTACAACAACTCAACTCTCTCTTGAAAATGAGAGGAGACCCCCTATTTATAGTGTTCAAAAAGCAAAATGAATGGCCAAGATTGATTTGTATTGTGTGGCCAAGATTCACTACAAACTAGGGTTTCACCTACCCCCAAATATATTACAATTTAAAATTATAATCTTGTCTTCTCCCTATTTTGTCCTCATATGGCAATGCTATAGCTCTTTTGTCTTTTGCTGATTTACTTTTGTTGTAGCTACTTGGTGAGAAACTCATCATCTATGATAGGATTTCCTTCACTTTTCTTCACTGTGGCATATTTTATGAACTTTAGGATCAGGGCTTGGAGCTTGTTCCATTCCAAGATATCATATTGGATTACTTGAAAATTTAGTCTCCTAGATTTGTTCATGATGGCATCCTAGTCCCTGTCATATTTATGTGTGTTCTTCACTACTTGCTCAGATTGAGCGAAGGCCCATGCAACAAAACCCATGAAATATGGTGCTAGTGCATCCACAATCCCGTCTTCCATTTTCTTGTGGAAATATGGCTTTAATTTCTCTACATCTAGCTCACTGGCAGGCACATCAATATCTTTCATCATTTTCAGATACTCTACACAGTCCACCCTAATTTCCTTGACCCAGTCAATATCCAACTCCACTTCATGGAGCACCCATTCCAACACCTCCTTTTAGTGATCCAAGCCTAGCTTCCACATTTTCACGAGCCAGTGGTCATCCTTTATCAAGCTAAGCTCCTTCTCCTAGGATCTATCTAGTATCTTGAGAATAGCCTCAAGTTTGGGATATGTGATCTTGTATATTTCGGGGAAGTTAGTGTAGAACTTCCTTATACCCTCGAGTATCTTTTGCACTTCTAGGAACTTGTTTGTTGTCCTGACCACACAATCGATGCCCATGTTTCTATTGTAGAGGACCTGCCGGAACCAATCCTCTGTGGCCTTCGTCTAGTTTTTCCTTTTCTCTAGTTTATCAATTTCTTCCTTAGACAACAATTGTGGCGGCGCCGAGGATGTGGTGGGGAGCTCTTCTACTAATGACCACTGCTGGATACAAGCTATTAGACTAGCCACTTGTGCTTTTAATTCCTCCTTAGAGGTCTTATCCTTGTTCATTTAATGCATGATAATGGCAATAGACCCCTAGAGATGATCAATCTTCTGCTCTCTTGTGGTTGTCCCCAGATCAAGGGTAGAAATATTATAACTCACCCCCTCTTCACTCACCATTGGGGTGGAAATCTACACCGTTTTGGTTCTAGACACATCCATTGTCAACTGAGACCTAACCTTTGGATTCTTCTCTTTCTTCATGCTTATTTGGGCTCGAGCCAAGATGACCTCTAGCCTTTCCCTTAGATCCCTTGGGGTTGGGGTTTTCTTCTCCAACTGTTTCTCTAGCCACCCAAGCATTTGAGATTATCCCCTTGGTGATTCATGATCACCTTCTTCCTCGTGGGTGTGTTGGATTTCTATTACCTTATCACCTAGAGCCTCTTATTCTGTCCTTTCTTCTTCCTCATCAAAATCCTAGATAAATATTGTTTCCTTCTGTGGAGATTCAGTGATGGTGTGTTCTTTGGGGTTGTCCTCCCCTTTAGCAGTTTTCTTTTCTTCTTCTTCATCATGCCCATTCTCCTCAAATTGTTCCATTTATGGGCTCTTATGGGCTTCAGAATCTTCTTCAGGTTTATCTTCTTCATTCTTTTCCTCTTCCTCATGCCGGGGAAACATCTTTTCATCACGCTTGAGGATCTCTTCTTTCTTCTCTTTTTATTTCTCTTCTTTCTCTTCTGAGAGAAGCATTTCTTCATCATGTTTGGGGCTTTTGTCATGCTCCCTAGTTGGAAGCTCAGTATCCTCCTCCATCTTCTCCCTTGATTCCTTTTCTTCCTCAGAAGGCTACCTCTCTACTTCTTCTCCCACATTCTTGAGTTGCTAGGCCAACTCCTCTTCGAGGTCAAGATCAAATGTTTCCACAATGTACTTGGCACCCAGCTCCTCAGTGTCTTCCTCTGATGACTGTGTTTCTTCCTCCTCTCCCTCATGCACCAGCTTATCAATTTTCAGATGTTGGTACTCGGGGTGTTCATGGTAATCATCTGCTTCTTCTTCCATCTCTTTTGTAGCTTCCCTTTCTTTTCTCTCCAACTCTTATTATATTTGCATGGTTTCTTTCATATCTGGTGGTTCAGTTGGAGTGTGGATAGGAAGACTAGCAATTTTTTTTTCCAAGGTACCTTGTATGGTTGGGTTCATCAGCACCCCAATAGATTCATATGAATGTTTTTCATGTGGTGGGAGAAGGCCTTTGGGAGTGAGAGAGTGGGCATTGGCATTGTTGTTGTAGCCAATGGAAGAGATGTTGTCAGAGACATGGAGGCAGAGGAGAGTAGAGAGGTAGTGGCAGAAGAGGAGTCAATTATCATCACTTGCATAGTGGGTGGGGTGGAAGCAAGGTGGATGGAGATATCCACTATAGGTGGAGAAGTAGCAACCATCACCTAAGAAGTAGGTAGAGGGGCAGAAGTAGTAGTAATAGTGGAGGCAACAAATGGATACTTTGGCTGCTCAGCCTCCAGTTCTTCTCCTTCATGGAGCAGGTCCTCTTGGATGGTAGGCATTTCTATGAAGCTACTTGATTTCTTCTATTTCTTGGAAGGTTCTCCTCCCGAATCCTTTCTTGCATACACCTTAGGCTTGGGCTGAATTTCAATCATTTCTTTTCTCTTCCTTGACCTGGTGGTTGGAGGGGATTTTGAGGTTTCTCCAATTGGGGCAGTAGTTTTCCCACTGTCAGTTTCACTTTCTGGTTCATCCTCAAGCTCCCCATAGGTCAAGGTGACTCCTTGTTGCTTCAATTAGGAAATTTTCCTATCAATCCATTCCTTTTTTCTAGCCCCAACGAGATTTGTTAGGATATAGAGGTCATCAACCTCTTTCTTATTCCAATCAATTAGCGGCAGCAGGAGATTAGCAACTGCATTATACCGAGGATCAATTACTGTATTCTCATTCTCTACTACCTAATATGACCTAGGGAATAGGTTGACCTTGTTGACAAAGTATGTGGTCATGTGCTTGTAGTGCCTCATTCGAACTTCATTGTCATCCTTGCAGTTAGCCCAAAATTCCTCAACATTATGCAAATGGGTGTATTCAGCCATGACCATCTTCTTAAGTTTACCATAGGGGTCCATTTGCGATCGAGCAGTGTGGAACTTCAGGTTATACTCCACAAGTTCTTTATTTGAATTGTCTACACATTGAGATGTGTGGAGTTAATAAAATCCTTGGCTAAAGGAGAGGGGATAAGGGATCCTTGCCTTATGTTTGCTGCTTAGGAGGGTGTGTGCATGTCACAGCCGTCGAGAGAGTTCTAACAGTATTATCCGATCATTTGGGTACTGGGGCAGCTTGTATGGTTTCTCCGAGAAACCTCCAGCCTGAATGTAGGTAAAATTTGGAAATTGTATGAACAAGAAGGATAATTGGTGGAGGAAGGCATTAGCACTATGGGAGACCCTTGTTTCGAAGTCACCCCCAAGAAATTTGATAATGTGACCTATGAAAGCATCATTGACTCTGTAAAAATCCCTCTTGAAATTCTTGTATTGTAGCTGAGGGTACCTATCATAGACCTTCAATTATTTTCCTAAAGCCTCATCAGGAGCTCAAAACAAGCCTCTGTACTATGTCCGGTCAGCTAGTAAATAAACCAAGTATGAAGTCATGTAGAATCATGAAGTCTTCTTGACAGCCACAAACAAGAAAATTCTAATTATCCCTACCCAATAGAACTTGGTTTTACCATGGATGATCTCTTCTACGAAATAAAACATCCACTCTTGGAAGTAGGTCACGGTGAAAAGGCCCATTAATTTTCTCAATAAGGTTACCAAGTCATGGTAATCCTCATAAAAATCACTGCGAAAGAGTTCTTGGGGTACCTTTACAACACTACCCCTCTTTTCTTTTAGCCAATATTGATTGATGACCTTTTTGCATTTGAGGGGGTCCTCATCCCACATTTTCTTCCTATATTCTATGGATGCTTCTTCCATTTCTCCAAAGGTATGGATATGAAAAGCTCTCCCTATTGACTTAGTAGATAAGTCAGCAAATATGTTCCCATCTCTGTCCACAATAGTTCTGGTCTCTTCTTGGTATGCCTCCCTACAGGCCATCACAAGTTCTAGGGAAATGAGAGTAGGTGGGAAGCCTACAACTTTAGCCAATCCACTACTTCTAATCTTTCTTGCATTTTCTGTTGTGGGGTTAATCTGGACCCTTTGCTTGAATTCATCGATATCTATGTGCCCGATGTTTGTGTCTGAGATTTCCTTCCAATGTGTGGTGACCTTAGAGTTGAGAGGTTCCCCTTGGAACTTGTACTTCATTTGATCTTTGTCCTCTTTACCCCGGGGTACTTTGGCTGACTTCTTTCCTTTGTCTTTCTCCATGACTGCCTCTGAGGGTCCTGCACCTGGTTCCATATATCCTACAGGTGAGAGAGACGTAAGCACATTTGAGCATGAAAACATGAGAGAGTTAGCCAAAATGAATCCTAACATATCTTCCAGATTGACATTATCCTTTCACAGGAAGGAGTTTCAGCAGTTCGGGCCCAAGGGTGTAGACTTCCCTAGGCTGATGGTTGTTTTGGAGCAACTGCAGGACGGATGGCAATTAGGGCACGGCAGCCCAACTACCCCAACCCACCTTAAGATTTGGTCAATATATGGGATCCACCAAGGAGGTCACTCTATTTTGGAACATGGGTCAAAATCACTTTGATGTTTCAAGGGCATGAAGTGCATCGTTTGGACAAGAAAAATTAGAGAGCATCTCAGTTGTTTGGGGTCTACCATGGAAATGACGTTGGGGAGACAATGGTCCATGGGTGGAGTTCCGCTGGGCGGGACTCAAAACTTTGGAAGGAGTTAGCATAACTCATTTGGTATTCAAGATTTTTGGGTTGGAATGAGCGTGTGGACGTTAGGCTGCAGCCGTTTGAAATGGCAAAGGTTGGATGGAGTCCCATAGATGGAAACCCAACATAAGAGACTTACCTAAAGTTTGACACTTAGTCACTTTCATTACACATAGGAAACCATGGCAGAGTAGGGACCTGAAGGGAAAAATGTCGACCATTAGGAGTTTTTCAAGATGACAATTTTTCCATAGTGGTCCGCGGATGGAAGTCTGCTAGGCGGGGCTCAAAAAGAGGTTAACATTTGGTCATTTTGGGGCGTAAGTGAAATTGGCTGGCAGAGATAGGCTTAGGATTTGATGGTCGAGTAGAAGGGGTTGTTTAGCCATTTAGGATGGTCATTTATGTACCAACGAAAAGGGAGCAAAAGCTTGCAGTGGTCAACCTACGTGCTTAGATTGTTGTTCATTCTCTCAGCCAGCAAAGACACGGGCGGGGCCTGGGAGTCAGAAGGACGGGTCATGAAATCCGCTTAAGACAGCAAAACACAAACAAAATTCCCTGAGTAGACGTCTGCAAGGTGGGACTCAAGATGGATTGAGACTTGAGATGTTAGCCAATGTTTGAGTTCATTAGGCAATCGATGGAGTAGGACCCAGCCATTGGGAGGCCGATAGTGGTTAGCTGTTTAAAATGGTGAAGCCAAAAGGCATTTTGTGGGTAGAAATCTACACTTGGGGACCCAAGTGATTTGATGGCTCCTCAATTCATTTTAAGAATTTTAACCAAGTTTAGGAAGCTAAGGAGAGGGGTCTTCCCGCAAGGGCAGACCCGACAGAGGAGTTCATCGTTTCAAGTTCAATTCATTTTAAAAGTTAATGAAAACAACGACGAGGGTGCGGGCCTGCAAGGGACGAAGACCTTGGTTCAGGAATGGTGACAGAGAGTGTGAGTTCCGCAGATGGTGCATGAGGTAGTTTTTGAGTTTATCAAGATTTTAAATTATGGGTTTTGTGCGCCTAGGTCCATTCTAGTTAGCTTCCAAGTTTTCTTCCCTTAAACTTATAAATTTCATACATAAATCAATGAAAACTAAAAATGGGGTGCGCGGCAAAAAACTAACCTTTGAAACCCGATGAAGGAGGTTGAGAAATTGATGGGAAATGCTTTGAACCAACAACTAGGCTTAGCGGGCATGACGACGACATTTGCAAAGGGATCTGACTCATTCTAATCAACTGACAGGATGAAAATGATACCTGAAAGTTGGCTATTTATAGAAAATAGTGTATTAAATGCACCTTATTAATGATCGTACGAGAATGCTAGGGTTGGTGAGAAGTCATTTTGAAAATGGTCGTGAGAAGGGCAGAGTCCGACAATCAGATGATAGTGAGCACTAGGTCATTTTATCGTTCAACAATGAAAAATGGTACCAGAGGTTTCGGGTTCTATGGGGCGACGTTAGATGAAGGTCGTTTGAAATGGCTACGAGGTGAAGGAAACCCGCAAGGGGCGACTTGGCTGGGCAAACCCGCTAGACTCCAAGGATGCCAGTTCTGAGAAGCAAAGGAAAACAACTAAGGGAACTCCACAAAGGCCTAGAGCCTTGAAAATTTGAGGGTGGTGAAACATGGCCACTTCAAGATGAACTCTTTGGGACTCATAGACCACTTAGAATGCAAAAATAGGGGGCACACAAAACGAGGCAGTGACAAAAGTGACTCGACAAAGTGAAAAGAAAGAGGGTCCCCATTCGAAACGGGGTGTGTGTGCTGAAGGCACAACAAAATCAAAGTTGATAAGAAAAATATTGATGCAATTGTTAATATGCCTCCACCTAAGAACACCTCTCAACTACGTAGTTTGCAAGGTAAGATTCACACAATTCATAAATTTGTATCTTAATTGGCTGATCAAACCCTTCCATTCAAGTGATTTTTGAAGAAATATGTCCATTTTTTTATGGGATGATGAATGGTACAAGGATTTCTAATCTATCAATATTTATTTGGCTAATCCTCCATCTTGATGCTCGCTATTCAAGACAAATCCATTTTTCTTTATATTTTTGCACCACTTGATGCTTTAGTAGCTTTACTAGCTCAACATAATGATTATGGTAAGGAAAGAGTGGTTTAATATATTAGTTGTATTTTGGATGATTATGAAACTTGGTACTCTGATATAGAAAAATAATATCTCACTCTCATTTGTGCAACACACAAGTTATGACATCATCTTCTCCACACAGAGACTCATGTGATTATAAAATGTGATCTTAAACACTTATCTACTAGAACTAATCTTTTTGGAAGGTTAGTAAAATGATTAATGTTTCTCTTTGAGTTTGATATCAAGTTCATGACTCAAAAGGAAATTAAAAGAAAAGCTATCACAAATCAATTGGTAGAATCTCCCTTCCCTCAATCTTTTCCTAACTTGGATTTATTTTTGGATGAAAACCTATTTGCATTGATCATGAATCTATGTGGGAGATGTATTTCGATGGGTTGATAAGTCAAAATATCTCCAAAGAAGGTGTGGTTTTAATCTCTTCTAAAGGAAATATGGTTCCTCTATCTTTTCAATTAGAATTTCATTGTACAAACAATATCGATAAGTATGAAGCCCTTATTGTCAACTTACGTGCTACAACAACATTGAATATTATATGTATCCATGTTCATGGTGATTTTGAGCTTATTGTAAATGAAATAATGGGAGTGTATCAATCTAATTAGAGCAAGCTATCTCAGTATCATGATTTGGATTTATCCTTGCTCAATCAATTATCTTATTTTATCATAGACAACATCCCTAGGAGAGAAAATCATTGCACGCATGCAATGGAAAGTGTAGCTTCCCTTGCAGCCTTACATGATGGTATAGACGAGTACCACTTTATGGTTCATATTATTTTCTCTCCCGTTGTCTCAAATCAACTTGAACCTAGTAGTATCATATGCTCTCACATAGACTCAAGGTAATTGTATTCTCAAACATATAATTATTTAAAGATTGCAAACTTTCTCGATGATGAGACTAAGAATACTTGTGTTTGGATATGGAATATTTCAACCCAATACATTGTTCTTTCTAATGTTCTTTATCAGAAGTCTTAAAATGGTATTCTTCTTTGATGTCTCACTAAGTCAAAAATACCCCTTTCCCTTGAAGAAGCTCATTTAGGCTCTAGGGGTGGACATTTTGTTGGTAAATCCTTAGTGTGTAGACTAATTCATATGGGATATTATTGGAAAATAATGGAGAAAGAATCCTTTTCCTTTGTCAAGAAATATCCTCAATTCCAAAAACATAGTAATCTTATCCAAGTTCCTACACAAGAGCTTCATAGTTAGACTTCTCCTTGGCCATTCACAAAATGGGGGTTGGATATTATCAAGAAAATATCACCTCATTATTTTAAAGGACATACCTTCATCATCATAGCTATTGATTGCTTTATGAAATGGTTTGAATCTATTCCACTTTGATCCACTAATGTTGAAGAAATCTATAGCTTTCTTCTAAATAACATCATTTATCACTTTGGATTGCCTTCTACCCTTATTTTTGATAATGGTACATTTAAGAAGAAAGAGGTAAATACATTCTTATAGAAGTTTCACATTGAATATCGATTCTCTACACATTACTATCCTCAATCCAATGGCCAAGAAGAAGCATATAATAAAAATATTGAACTAATTATTCAAAAAATAGTGAATAAACATGGTAAAGATTGGCATACTCAATTTACTTATGCCTTATGGGCCTATCACATGAGTGTTTGTACAGATACTGGCACAACTCTATACAACCTAGTGTATGGTGGTGAGGCTATTATTCCTTTAGAGTTGGAAATTTTTTCTTTGCAATTTCTCCTTAAAGGGCCAATTGATGATGACACTTACCATGTGGAAAATGCACCACCTAATAAAAAGGGTAAATTTATCCCTAATTGGTTAGTTTTGATGGACAAATTGACACACCAACATGCAAGTTAGTTATGACTACCTAGCTTCTCCTAAAAAAGAGTAACTAATTTGAAAAACTAACTACCCTCCAATGTCTCGGTGGTTGGTTCACAATGGTATTGCTTCAATCAGTGGTCAACATGGTTGTAACTTTCAAGGGGATTATTGGTTCAAGGTAACAAAATGGATATGTTGATTCTAAAACTAAACTAACTATCAAATTTTAAAAGAAATAGCAAAAGATGATTCAGAGTTTGCAAGAAGAGACATGAAAATAGATATTTATTTATCTAAAACAAACTAATGAATGAAATAATTCATAATATTTACACAATCATTTTCATCCATAGTACAATATTCAAAGTACATCTGAAAATTATCATATTTATCATTTCCATTTCAATGTTTTTTATACTTTTTTATATTTTATTGTTCCAAAAAGAAATTATAGATCAACAAAAAATAAAGAGGAATACCATTTGCCATTGATAATACAAATATAGTCTCAAGTCGAGTTTCTTATATTATTGATAAAAATAAATGAGAAACAAGTACAACTCCAACAATCTTCACTGGTGTAGGAAGGAAATTGAATCTTCGAAATCACTATCTAAAACTAAAACTAGAACTACTGAATAATAGAAAATAACTTAATTAAAAGATTGCAAGTCACAAGGCACAAATCAAACTTCAATTTGGTGACCTTTACAATGAGGGAAAACATCATATATATAAACTAGTTACAACGAAAGTTTCCCTAAAAAGAAATGACATGCAACCCAAAAATCAAGGCACCCAACATGAAAATCAAGGAAAAATTAGCAAGACTAATGCAAACTAGAGCTAACTACTACACAAGACTGATCGCTCAAGAAAGTAACCCTCTTTTTCAAATTCATTTCCAAGTTTCCCCAGTTAACTTTTGTTCACTCCCTATAAAATAGGATGGCTCCCAAAGGCTGAATTTGTTGACTTTATTCTTTTTCAAAAATAGAATATTCTTTATTTCAATTTTCTAGCCTTATTCTATTTTAGATACTCATCAAAATTGCTGAATATTTTCCCCAAAACTTTAGCATCCAACCCATCTATCCACTCCACTTGGAACATTGATCTTTAAAAATATTTCACAGTCATACTAGTGATCTATTGCAATTGGTTGATATCTTTTGAAGCCCACCAAGTATCAATCTAAATGTCATTAATTTATCCAAGAGAGTCTCTTCAGGACTATCTCCTTCCTTCATTAACATCTCCAACTGATTATTCCAGCCATATTTGATCTCTTACACATATTTCATTCTTTTATTTGCTGGTCGGTCCTTGGTGGTGAAAAACGAGACAACCTCCTCAAACACCCCATTGTGGCTACGTAAATCCTACTATACTTTAAGTAAATTCATTCTATGTTCTATGAGAATCTCTAATATGAAAATAGTTATATTAATGGACTTATCAATATAACTTGGATCCTCATCTCCTAAGATAACAAACTTGATCAATGTTCCCTTGGGTAGCTTGTTTATGATCTTTAATTTCCATAAGTAATCTCTATACTTATCCTCTTCTTCCCATAGCTTTTGAGCATGCTCCTCTATGTTTTTGGAAAGATCGCATGCTTCATCATAATACTTATACCCTTAAATGAGGAGTTCTTCTATCTATATCTTGAGAGCATCAACCCAATTATCAAATAGCTAAACCTTTCATTTCATTTTATTTAGCTCATCAACCTCCTTGTGACTCATCAATATAGGGACCTCTGATGAAATTGGTTGCTTAGAAACTAATGTGGTAATCTCCTTAAAAAAATTCTTCATTTTTCCTACTTGAGTGTTCAACTCATCTTTTTCATGTTTGTCCTTTTCCATTCTTGACTTCACTGAAGTTGCTGCAATATGAATGAGTTCCATTTGTTGGATCCTAATTTGCTTGACCAAATTGATTATACTTAATTGGTAATTTGAGGCCTGCAATTCTCTATCATCCTTATCAACCGTTGGGGTTGCAACCTCTATGACCAAATCCCCATCAACTATAATTTTAGTGGAGTGTATAGACCTTGGTTGTTTCTTTGGCTTCACCATCTCTAGATCCTTTCTCATCTCGTCCTAACTTATTGGTTGGGCCTCAACTTGTTGTCTCTTTTCTAGATTGATCTTTAACCATGTTGGAGCACTTAATGGAGTTACCACTTGTTGAGTAATCATTGGGGCTTGTTTGGGAGGCTATGTAGGTTGTTGAATCGAGCTAGTTACTTGTGTAGAGGAAACCTTCCACTGCTCCAGTTTTTCCTTCTCAACCTCTTCTTTCTCTTTCCTTAATGCTTCTTCTTGCTCAACATTCTCTTGTGTTGCCTTCTCTTGAGCTGCCTTCTCTTGCTCAACCATGTGCTTAGTTGCCAACTTGGCTACATTGTCAAAAATTTCCTTTTTCTCTCCTCTGTGAGCAAATGATCCAAGTTGATCCCATTTCCTTCTTCAAGGGGGATACCTTCATCACCAGATTAATCCTTTTCTTCCTCTTCTAGAGGAGTCTCTTTAATATCAGATGGAATGGGAGAATATAAAAATATTCACCACTTTTTCCTTCTCTTCCTCAACAACAACCTCCTCAATTGTGAAGGGGCAGTAGGAGTTTCTTCTCTTAGGGTCTCTTCTCTAAGATATACTATGGAAATGGGCTTAATACTCACCCTGAGGACCACTCCTCCTAATGCAGCTATGAATGTCTCTATAGCCTCTTGCATCTTTTCATTCAATTATTTAAATGTATCTTCTTCCTCCTCTTCTACCATTTATTTTTTCTACATTATCAACCTTATATAACCCTTTGGTGTAGTGGAAGAATATGGTTCATCTTTCATGTCTTTCCTCTTTCAAGTGGTTCTCCCTTGAGGCTAGTTCACACGTAGATCAATCCATTTCAGACTCCTTCAATAACTACCTATGAGACCTTGTTTATATCAAATTCTTCCTTCTTCATCCAGTTGATGGGGTGCAAGGTCTTTGTTTCTATTTGATCAACATCATATTAAGGGTTTATAATAATACCATCATCTAACATCCCTTTGGGTATATCCTCCTTTACATTGAAGTCTCTCATCTGAGGTATGGTTAGCTTTCATATCCCTTCTTTCTCACCTCAAAATTATCTTGCAGATCAGCCCATAAGTCCTCAATTTGAGTCTCGTGATGGGGAAACAAGGAAGCATAAAAACCATTCATCTTTCCTTTCGGATCAAAATCCTTCCTTGCTACATGAAACTTCTTTGTTGTTGTTTTTGCTGCTACTGCGGTTGAACAAGAGTAAAATCCTAACTCTAGAGGGAATGTGAGACAAATTTCCTTATGTTTACATGAAAACTTCACATTCACCTCTACTAGATGATGAGATAATTCCATTAGGATCATTCTATCACTGCAACATCTTTTAAATCTGAAAAGATTTTTCTCAAAACCAAACAATTTGATATAAGTAATCTTAGGGTATTGGATGAACCAATTCCCCCATTTCCCAACAAATGCCATGGATTCCTTGGTCATCCTAAAATCAATATCTCATGTCATCTAATTGATGATAACATATAAGAAGGCGTCATTGACTCTTCTAAAGTGCTTCTCTACCTTCTTTATCTCTAATTTATTAGAATACTCCCATACTTTTCTCTGACTTGGTGCTTCTCTGAGGACCCCTACTATGTTTAGACCTAGGAAATTCCCCATCCTTGCACCACAATAGATAACATATGAAATCATATAGAATTCCTTGGTGTCCTTTACCTTAGTGATTGGCTATGAATGACATCAAATACCATTTTCCCCCAATCTAAATATTATTTTCCCTCAAAGATAAACTAAATAAAATAAAAAATCCAAGTTTCAAAATAATGTGAATCCTCCTTCCTAAAGGCTCTAGACAACACTGTAATAACATTCCCTACTTCAGAAGAGAAATATGATCTTTTATGCTTAGGGGGAAGTTTTGTTATTGACTTCTTCTCTATTTTTATCCAATTCTTATTCATATACCTTTTATGGGTGTCCACATCTACTTCATATTGTTGTAATGCCTAAGCCTTTGTCATGGTTTTGAGGCTAGCATGGGGAGGCAAGTCAAAAATTGACCTTATCATTGTTGGTGTTAGATAAATAATGTCATTCTCTTAGGGATCAATGCATTTCCTTTAGACAAGGCTATATGTGTTTGTAGTAGCTAATATGAATTTAGGGAGCTATACTGCTATTGGAAATGAAGCCACATGTGCTAATATTGAATTAGCAATATTTTGAGCCCTTGGGCTAGCATCTAATCAAAAAGTATCCTTGAATTTTTTTTCAAGGTTGATATGGCCAAGCACCGTATCAGTCACGTTCATCATTTCTAATCCAAACTTTGATACCACTAGTGTACCCTAAAACTTGTACTTCAATGTAAGTGGGAGTTGTTATTGTTTTAAGTTCTTATCCTTTTGTTCCTTTAGCACCTCTTCAGTGCCAATATTTTCTCCTAAATCAAACATTTATCAAACCTGTAATAACAACATTCATTAGATAGAGAGAATTTTTTCACGGAACTAAGCATTAAATGTATGCCACATTAAGTTCCTACACTCTGAAAGTTGTACTCATTTACAAAATATCTCTATTATTTTTAGGAGCTGGGTTTGGGGTTGAACCTAAGATCTAAACTTATAGTGGAAGGATTCAATAAAATGGTGAGAATCAGGATCGAGATGGAACCTAGAACAAGAACCTTAAAGAGAGTTTCATTAGAAATAAAGATTGGGATGGAACCTAACAGGAGAACAATCTTTAAATAGTAGGCATGGTTTTGTTTCAAGACCCAATCCCACAGAACTAGTGGAAGTCAGAGTCGGGTTGGAACATGGAACAAGAAATTATATTTGAGCAAGGTTCATGTTCCATTCCAAAACCCAATACCACCACATGGGAGGAAGTCAGAGTTGGAATGGCACCTGGGACATGGACCATCTTATGAGAAAGGTTTGAGTTTTGTTTCAAAACTTGATCCCACCACATGGGTGGAAGTCAGAATTGAGACAAAACTAGGGATACAAACGTTCAATGAGGAAATTTTAAGGTTTCATTTTGAAACCTGATCTTGAAAAATGGTGGAAGTTAGAATCAGAACAAAAAAAGGAATGAGAACTCATGATGGCAAGTTTGACCAAGTCGAGGGATCATTTATTAAGACTTAGCAAATTTTATAGCCTCACAAATTAGGAGTGGGATTGGACCAAAGTGTAGAAATCCATTAAAAAATGGTAGCACAGGTTAAAAACCCATGAGGGTTCAAGATTTTCAAGTTTTAAATGGTTGAACATCACTGTACGAAAACCCTAGGTGACCTAGGGAATGGCGGGAACGAGGAAACCCACTTGTGAAACACAAAAAACCAAAATGCAAACATAAAATTAAAAAAGAGAAAGAAAAAAACACAAAGGAAAAAAACCAAACCAACAAGAAAAACACACAAACGACTAGAAAAAACAAATGAAACAATGAACAAACCAAAAAAATGTGAAAGGGAAAGAAAAATAAATAAAAAAACAAGGAAACCAAAAACCCTACCTTGAAAAAATGAAGACACGATAACCAAGCATGATTAGAGACCCTCCGAGTTTGAATTGGAACTCCACTCAGGCTATTGCTCACTTAAAATTTGAATGCAATTATGAGCAAAAATATGGTGGTGATCTGATTATATACTAGTTTCACGCATGTGAAGCGACCTGAAATTAATGCGAGTAGGTTGAAACTTGGAGTTAGAACTGAATGTGAAACATGAACCAATGCAAATAAGGTAAGGCATAAATCAGGATCAGAAACAAACCTAGAACATGAACCCTCCAAAAGAGTAAGGTTTGAGTTTTGACCCAAAATCCTATCCCAACAAGACACAAGAAAAAAGGAAGCGAAAATCAAGATTGGGTCGGAACCAAGAACATTAACCTTACAAATAGTGAAGGTTCAGGTTTCGATTTGATACTTGATTCCAAAATAGATAACAAAACAAAATAAAAGAAAACAAGAGAGTGGGAATCAGAGTCAGGACAAAACAAGCAACATGGACCTTCCAAAGGAGTAAGGTTCAAGTTTTGACCCAAAATATAATTCCAAAACAAAAACAAAGCAAGGGAAGACCACAGGGATCAGGATTAGAGTATAACTTGAACATGAACCCTTCAAAGGATCAAGGTTTAGGTTCCAATCCAAAATCTAATCCCGACAAAGAGAAAGAGATAGGAAAAGAAAAAGGAGAAAAAGACAACACCCAGATCCAAAAACAAAAACATAAAGAGCAAAGAAAAACAAGAGAAACAAAAGTGGAAAAGAACCAAAGCAAAGAAGGGGACCCATTTCAATCGAGACGAAAATGGGATGGTTATGCAGGGTATAACAAATGGTGACTCAACTAGGAAAATGGTTTACCCATTTTCAAGACATAAAGGCACTCAATCACCCTAGAATCTCTAGTTTATGACTATTTCAACTTAGTACAGTCAATTATTATGGGCAGGAGTGAGCTGAAATCTCAAACATGGTTCTATTGAAAAAAATTTGAATCCTTTTGTGTGTAGTTGATTAGTTACCTTACTCCAAGGTTTGACTACTCACCAGATGAATGCACCTTGGCTTGAGCTACATGAAGTGGGTCATGCTACTGTTGTGCAATGATATCCTGGGCTTTGCTATGCTACTAGCAAGACATCTATAGCCTCGATAGAGATAACTCTGGCTTCCCCAAAAAATTACTCTACTACCAGCTAAGCATCCATAGCCCCGGTAGAGATACTAGATTTCCTATGTTCAATTGATCCTTTGCGATAAAATTTTCTTTATTTCTTTTGCTTGTTCCTTTTCTTTCATCTCTCTCCTTTAAATAACTTTTTGCACTTTTTAAAAATTGTTTAGAGTCCCAGAAAAAGAGTTTCAAGAATTTTGTGACACCATATTTTTCACTCAAGACAAAGGTACACTCTCCTTTGAACATGAAAACCTAAGATATTTTAATGTTCTTTTATTCTAAATGTTGGATTCAACCATGATCTTCATAACCGTTTTAAGTGTTCCCACCTCATAACAATCTTTGTATTGACATTGAGACAACCATAAAACACAAATTCCAAAATGAGGGGGAACCAAAATATCTTGAGAATACTTAAACTAAATTCTCTGTTACAACCACCTTATGCATGCCCTTGATAATCATCCAATTTTTATAATTGAAAAAAGAGGGATTCACCCACAACAAAAACAAATAAATGGGAACAACAAGCCAAAAGGAAGCAAAAAAAACAAAGCAAGAACAAACGACAAAGAAAGGGAAAACAAAGAAGAACAAAATGAAACAACAAAAGAAACCAAAAAACCCAAACTACTAATGTACAAGGAAAAGGGAATAAAACCCTCATGGGCTGAAATAATGCTTTAGGAACTGGCTATTGACAGGAAAAAAAATAGGTTCCCCTAAAGTGGTTAGTTGAAAAGCATTTTCTTTGAGGATTTCAACAATTTGGTAATGGCTTAACCAGAGTTTGTTGAATTTCTGGTGATCTCCTTTCTTTTCTTTGGCTTTATCCCATAAAAGCATAATATTTGAGATTCTAAAGGCTTTAAATTTGGCTCTTTTGCGAAATTAGTGCTTAACAACTTGGTATTTAGAGAACTACTATAAAGTAGCATCTCTTTTTTCTTCTAGACTTATTAAATTCATTAGCCTGACTTTTATTCCATTTTCCTCGATGAATAGTTCTTACATAAGCTTTAGAACTAGGATTTGGAGATTGAATGGAAAGAAAAGATCTTGGTCATAAACTAGTTGGTAAGGGGAGTTCCCTAAAGAAACCTTAACTATAATTTTGTCTGTCCAAAGGGTGAACTTTAGCTGCATATGCTAGTCTCTAGGGTTATGTTATAACAAATTTTTAATGACATCTAACAAATTATTATTAGTGGACTCCACTACCCCATTTCCTTGTGGATAATAATTTGAAGGGTATTTTAAAATGATATTATATTCAAAATCCCATTGAATTAACTACATGGAAGTAAAAATAGGGTCGTTATCACATACTAGAGAGAATGGTACCCCAAACCTGGTGATTATATAATCCTGGAGGAACTTGGTAACAATATTGGTAGTGCAATTCTTGTATGCTTGGACCTCAGTCCATCATGTGCAATAATCTATCACTGTTAAGATGAACTTGTGACTTGTAGAATAATTTGGATTAATCACTCATGTGAATTCCAATGTCCATTGGGTGAAAGGTCTCACCTAATAGACTGGATACAAGGGCATCGCCAGATTGTGCTCTTTTTGAGTTGATGCTTGGAAAGTATGTAAAGTTCACACATGTTGGTGAGAATCCCTAAACACATGCGGGCAATAATATCCCAATTTGAGAATCCAATGTGCAATGGAATTTTCAGACC
>VDFB02086316.1:54545-83644 GCA_007258455.2 Sequoia sempervirens
TTGATATCTTTTGAAGCCCACCAAGTATCAATCTAAATGTCATTAATTTATCCAAGAGAGTCTCTTCAGGACTATCTCCTTCCTTCATTAACATCTCCAACTGATTATTCCAGCCATATTTGATCTCTTACACATATTTCATTCTTTTATTTGCTGGTCGGTCCTTGGTGGTGAAAAACGAGACAACCTCCTCAAACACCCCATTGTGGCTACGTAAATCCTACTATACTTTAAGTAAATTCATTCTATGTTCTATGAGAATCTCTAATATGAAAATAGTTATATTAATGGACTTATCAATATAACTTGGATCCTCATCTCCTAAGATAACAAACTTGATCAATGTTCCCTTGGGTAGCTTGTTTATGATCTTTAATTTCCATAAGTAATCTCTATACTTATCCTCTTCTTCCCATAGCTTTTGAGCATGCTCCTCTATGTTTTTGGAAAGATCGCATGCTTCATCATAATACTTATACCCTTAAATGAGGAGTTCTTCTATCTATATCTTGAGAGCATCAACCCAATTATCAAATAGCTAAACCTTTCATTTCATTTTATTTAGCTCATCAACCTCCTTGTGACTCATCAATATAGGGACCTCTGATGAAATTGGTTGCTTAGAAACTAATGTGGTAATCTCCTTAAAAAAATTCTTCATTTTTCCTACTTGAGTGTTCAACTCATCTTTTTCATGTTTGTCCTTTTCCATTCTTGACTTCACTGAAGTTGCTGCAATATGAATGAGTTCCATTTGTTGGATCCTAATTTGCTTGACCAAATTGATTATACTTAATTGGTAATTTGAGGCCTGCAATTCTCTATCATCCTTATCAACCGTTGGGGTTGCAACCTCTATGACCAAATCCCCATCAACTATAATTTTAGTGGAGTGTATAGACCTTGGTTGTTTCTTTGGCTTCACCATCTCTAGATCCTTTCTCATCTCGTCCTAACTTATTGGTTGGGCCTCAACTTGTTGTCTCTTTTCTAGATTGATCTTTAACCATGTTGGAGCACTTAATGGAGTTACCACTTGTTGAGTAATCATTGGGGCTTGTTTGGGAGGCTATGTAGGTTGTTGAATCGAGCTAGTTACTTGTGTAGAGGAAACCTTCCACTGCTCCAGTTTTTCCTTCTCAACCTCTTCTTTCTCTTTCCTTAATGCTTCTTCTTGCTCAACATTCTCTTGTGTTGCCTTCTCTTGAGCTGCCTTCTCTTGCTCAACCATGTGCTTAGTTGCCAACTTGGCTACATTGTCAAAAATTTCCTTTTTCTCTCCTCTGTGAGCAAATGATCCAAGTTGATCCCATTTCCTTCTTCAAGGGGGATACCTTCATCACCAGATTAATCCTTTTCTTCCTCTTCTAGAGGAGTCTCTTTAATATCAGATGGAATGGGAGAATATAAAAATATTCACCACTTTTTCCTTCTCTTCCTCAACAACAACCTCCTCAATTGTGAAGGGGCAGTAGGAGTTTCTTCTCTTAGGGTCTCTTCTCTAAGATATACTATGGAAATGGGCTTAATACTCACCCTGAGGACCACTCCTCCTAATGCAGCTATGAATGTCTCTATAGCCTCTTGCATCTTTTCATTCAATTATTTAAATGTATCTTCTTCCTCCTCTTCTACCATTTATTTTTTCTACATTATCAACCTTATATAACCCTTTGGTGTAGTGGAAGAATATGGTTCATCTTTCATGTCTTTCCTCTTTCAAGTGGTTCTCCCTTGAGGCTAGTTCACACGTAGATCAATCCATTTCAGACTCCTTCAATAACTACCTATGAGACCTTGTTTATATCAAATTCTTCCTTCTTCATCCAGTTGATGGGGTGCAAGGTCTTTGTTTCTATTTGATCAACATCATATTAAGGGTTTATAATAATACCATCATCTAACATCCCTTTGGGTATATCCTCCTTTACATTGAAGTCTCTCATCTGAGGTATGGTTAGCTTTCATATCCCTTCTTTCTCACCTCAAAATTATCTTGCAGATCAGCCCATAAGTCCTCAATTTGAGTCTCGTGATGGGGAAACAAGGAAGCATAAAAACCATTCATCTTTCCTTTCGGATCAAAATCCTTCCTTGCTACATGAAACTTCTTTGTTGTTGTTTTTGCTGCTACTGCGGTTGAACAAGAGTAAAATCCTAACTCTAGAGGGAATGTGAGACAAATTTCCTTATGTTTACATGAAAACTTCACATTCACCTCTACTAGATGATGAGATAATTCCATTAGGATCATTCTATCACTGCAACATCTTTTAAATCTGAAAAGATTTTTCTCAAAACCAAACAATTTGATATAAGTAATCTTAGGGTATTGGATGAACCAATTCCCCCATTTCCCAACAAATGCCATGGATTCCTTGGTCATCCTAAAATCAATATCTCATGTCATCTAATTGATGATAACATATAAGAAGGCGTCATTGACTCTTCTAAAGTGCTTCTCTACCTTCTTTATCTCTAATTTATTAGAATACTCCCATACTTTTCTCTGACTTGGTGCTTCTCTGAGGACCCCTACTATGTTTAGACCTAGGAAATTCCCCATCCTTGCACCACAATAGATAACATATGAAATCATATAGAATTCCTTGGTGTCCTTTACCTTAGTGATTGGCTATGAATGACATCAAATACCATTTTCCCCCAATCTAAATATTATTTTCCCTCAAAGATAAACTAAATAAAATAAAAAATCCAAGTTTCAAAATAATGTGAATCCTCCTTCCTAAAGGCTCTAGACAACACTGTAATAACATTCCCTACTTCAGAAGAGAAATATGATCTTTTATGCTTAGGGGGAAGTTTTGTTATTGACTTCTTCTCTATTTTTATCCAATTCTTATTCATATACCTTTTATGGGTGTCCACATCTACTTCATATTGTTGTAATGCCTAAGCCTTTGTCATGGTTTTGAGGCTAGCATGGGGAGGCAAGTCAAAAATTGACCTTATCATTGTTGGTGTTAGATAAATAATGTCATTCTCTTAGGGATCAATGCATTTCCTTTAGACAAGGCTATATGTGTTTGTAGTAGCTAATATGAATTTAGGGAGCTATACTGCTATTGGAAATGAAGCCACATGTGCTAATATTGAATTAGCAATATTTTGAGCCCTTGGGCTAGCATCTAATCAAAAAGTATCCTTGAATTTTTTTTCAAGGTTGATATGGCCAAGCACCGTATCAGTCACGTTCATCATTTCTAATCCAAACTTTGATACCACTAGTGTACCCTAAAACTTGTACTTCAATGTAAGTGGGAGTTGTTATTGTTTTAAGTTCTTATCCTTTTGTTCCTTTAGCACCTCTTCAGTGCCAATATTTTCTCCTAAATCAAACATTTATCAAACCTGTAATAACAACATTCATTAGATAGAGAGAATTTTTTCACGGAACTAAGCATTAAATGTATGCCACATTAAGTTCCTACACTCTGAAAGTTGTACTCATTTACAAAATATCTCTATTATTTTTAGGAGCTGGGTTTGGGGTTGAACCTAAGATCTAAACTTATAGTGGAAGGATTCAATAAAATGGTGAGAATCAGGATCGAGATGGAACCTAGAACAAGAACCTTAAAGAGAGTTTCATTAGAAATAAAGATTGGGATGGAACCTAACAGGAGAACAATCTTTAAATAGTAGGCATGGTTTTGTTTCAAGACCCAATCCCACAGAACTAGTGGAAGTCAGAGTCGGGTTGGAACATGGAACAAGAAATTATATTTGAGCAAGGTTCATGTTCCATTCCAAAACCCAATACCACCACATGGGAGGAAGTCAGAGTTGGAATGGCACCTGGGACATGGACCATCTTATGAGAAAGGTTTGAGTTTTGTTTCAAAACTTGATCCCACCACATGGGTGGAAGTCAGAATTGAGACAAAACTAGGGATACAAACGTTCAATGAGGAAATTTTAAGGTTTCATTTTGAAACCTGATCTTGAAAAATGGTGGAAGTTAGAATCAGAACAAAAAAAGGAATGAGAACTCATGATGGCAAGTTTGACCAAGTCGAGGGATCATTTATTAAGACTTAGCAAATTTTATAGCCTCACAAATTAGGAGTGGGATTGGACCAAAGTGTAGAAATCCATTAAAAAATGGTAGCACAGGTTAAAAACCCATGAGGGTTCAAGATTTTCAAGTTTTAAATGGTTGAACATCACTGTACGAAAACCCTAGGTGACCTAGGGAATGGCGGGAACGAGGAAACCCACTTGTGAAACACAAAAAACCAAAATGCAAACATAAAATTAAAAAAGAGAAAGAAAAAAACACAAAGGAAAAAAACCAAACCAACAAGAAAAACACACAAACGACTAGAAAAAACAAATGAAACAATAAAATGTCTGGAAATGGAAAGGGAAAGAAAATAAAAAACAAGAAACTAAAACTCCTACTTGAAAATAGAAGGAGAATGGAGTAATCTGGTGGATGGAGATCTCTTGAATTGAACTTGACCTGGGCAGGAGAATGGAATGGAATGGAATGGAGGAGTGGACGGAAGGAAGGGACAAGAGGAAGGAACGGAATGGAATGGAATGTTGACCCAAATCCATCCCAACAAGACATGAAAGTGCTAAAGCCAAACTGGCAGGACAATAATCCCAACTGAACTAACCTGGCTAAAGAAGGCTTTAGGTTTCTGGTTTCACATTACACTGAATCTGTACAGATAACAAAACAAAATAAAAGAAAACAAGAGAGTGGGAATCAGAGTCAGGACAGAACAAGGAACATGGACCTTCCAAAGGAGTAAGGTTCAAATTTTGACCCAAAATCTAATTCCAAAACAAAAAAAAAGAAAGGGAAGACCACGAGGATCAGGATTAGAGTATAACTTGAACATGAACCCTTCAAAGGATCAAGGTTTAGGTTCCAATCCAAAATCTAATCTCGACAAAGAGAAAGAGATAGGAAAAGAAAAGGGAGAAAAAGACAACACCCAGATCCAAAAACAAAAAACATAAAGAGAAAAGAAAAACAAGAGAAACAAAAGTGGAAAAGAACCAAAGCAAAGAAGGGGACCCATTTCAATCGAGACGAAAATGGGATGGTTATGCAAGGTATAACAAATGGTGACTCAACTAGGAAAATGGTTTACCCATTTTCAAGACATAAAGGCACTCAATCACCCTAGAATCTCTAGTTTATGACTATTTCAACTTAGTACAGTCAATTAATATGGGCAGGAGTGAGCTGAAATCTCAAACATGGTTCTATTGAAAAAACTTTGAATCCTTTTGTGTGTAGTTGATTAGTTACCTTACTCCAAGGTCTGACTACTCACCAGATGAATGCACCTTGGCTTGAGCTACATGAAGTGGGTCATGCTACTATTGTGCAATGATATCCTGGGCTTTGCTATGCTGCTAGCAAGACATCTATAGCCTCGATAGAGATAACTCTGGCTTCCCCAAAACATTACTCTACTACCAGCTAAGCGTCCATAGCCCCGGTAGAGATACTGGACTTCCTATGTTCAATTGATCCTTTGCGATAAAATTTTCTTTATTTCTTTTGCTTGTTCCTTTTCTTTCATCTCTCTCCTTTAAATAACTTTTTGCACTTTTTAAAAATTGTTTAGAGTCCCAGAAAAAGAGTTTCAAGAATTTTGTGACACCATATTTTTCACTCAAGACAAAGGTACACTCTCCTTTGAACATGAAAACCTAAGATATTTTAATGTTCTTTTATTCTAAATGTTGGATTCAACCATGATCTTCATAACCATTTTAAGTGTTCCCACCTCATAACAATCTTTGTATTGACATTGAGACAACCATAAAACACAAATTCCAAAATGAGGGGGAACCAAAATATCTTGAGAATACTTAAACTAAATTCTCTGTTACAACCACCTTATGCATGCCCTTGATAATCATCCAATTTTTATAATTGAAAAAATAGGGATTCACCCACAACAAAAACAAATAAATGGGAACAACAAGCCAAAAGGAAGCAAAAAAGACAAAGCAAGAACAAATGACAAAGAACGGGAAAACAAAGAAGAACAAAATGAAACAACAAAAGAAACCAAAAAACCCAAACTACTAATGTACAAGGAAAAGGGAATAAAAACCTCATGGGCTGAAATAATGCTTTAGGAACTGGCTATTGACAGGAAAAAAAATAGGTTCCCCTAAAGTGGTTAGTTGAAAAGCATTTTCTTTGAGGATTTCAACAATTTGGTAATGGCTTAACCAGAGTTTGTTGAATTTCTGGTGATCTCCTTTCTTTTCTTTGGCTTTATCCCATAAAAGCATAATATTTGAGATTCTAAAGGCTTTAAATTTGGCTCTTTTGCGAAATTAGTGCTTAACAACTTGGTATTTAGAGAACTACTATAAAGTAGCATCTCTTTTTTCTTCTAGACTTATTAAATTCATTAGCCTGACTTTTATTCCATTTTCCTCGATGAATAGTTCTTACATAAGCTTTAGAACTAGGATTTGGAGATTGAATGGAAAGAAAAGATCTTGGTCATAAACTAGTTGGTAAGGGGAGTTCCCTAAAGAAACCTTAACTATAATTTTGTCTGTCCAAAGGGTGAACTTTAGCTGCATATGCTAGTCTCTAGGGTTATGTTATAACAAATTTTTAATGACATCTAACAAATTATTATTAGTGGACTCCACTACCCCATTTCCTTGTGGATAATAATTTGAAGGGTATTTTAAAATGATATTATATTCAAAATCCCATTGAATTAACTATGTGGAAGTAAAAATAGGGTCGTTATCACATACTAGAGAGAATGGTACCCCAAACCTGGTGATTATATAATCCTGGAGGAACTTGGTAACAATATTGGTAGTGAAATTCTTGTATGCTTGGACCTCAGTCCATCATGTGCAATAATCTATCACTGTTAAGATGAACTTGCGACTTGTAGAATAATTTGGATTAATCACTCATATGAAGTCCAATGTCCATTGGGTGAAAGGTCTCACCTCATAGACTAGATACAAGGGCATCGCCAGATTGCGCTCTTTTTGAGTTGATGCTTGGAAAGTATGTAAAGTTCACACATGTTGGTGAGAATCCCTAAACACATGAGGGCAATAATATCCTAATTTGAGAATCCAATGTGCAATGGAATTTTCAGACCCATGTCTAGTAACATACTTCCCATGAAATTCATACAAGACTTGTTTGGCCTGCTACTAATCTAGGCATCTCAGATATATTCCCTCAGAATTATTCTTGTATAAAGTCCCATTCTTGATCATATAGTGAGAAATTTTAAGCCTAAGTTCTCTCCTCTAAGTGGTTGTCATCCCTTTAGGATATTTGTTGTTCAATAGTAAGAAAACCAAATATGCATACCAAGGATCGTTAATGAATGATGATTGCATTGTTTAGTGTTGACAAATAATTTTAGGGTCCACATATGTTATTGATTTTGATAGACCTTATCCTTGAACCAATTTCATGGAATGGATTTCAAGGTCGAATTCTCACAAAATGACCATCCATTTTCCTCTTCTCTCTCCTAGTTCACTCTACATTAACAAAGACTTTACTATCAGACCTAGAACTACAACGATGGTTTTGTTGCACAATATATAATGTCTGAATTGCCCTCACCAAAGTGAAAGCTTTATTTTCAAGATATGGATACTACACTTCAACATTCTTGAAGGGAGAACTCATGAATGCAATCAATGTCTCATCCCCTTCCTTTCGCCGCGTCAAGATAGTTGCACAAGAATGCTTTGAAGTGAATGAATAGATGAAGAAAGTTTGTGAGTAATCTAGGTTGGTTAGAACTGGAGCCCTTGAGATAGATTGTTTAATTTGTGCAAAATATTCCATAGCTTCATTAGTCCATTCAATCTTGGCATCCTTTTTCAGCATTTCATTTAGGGGCTTAACAATATCTATGAATCCAGTGATGAATTTACGAACGAAATTGATCTTACCAAAAATTGACCTTATTTCTTTCTTGCTACCAGGAATAGGTAGTTTCAACATCGCTTCTACTCTTTCAGGATCAATAGAAATCCATTTTTCTAAAATTATGTGCCTCAATAGCTTTCCTTCTAAAACTCCAAATGCACACTTTTTTGGGTTCAAGGTCACACCATACCTTTTACATCTTTCCAACACTTTCACCAAATCAGCAATATGATCATTCCCATCCTTTGAGAAAACTGTCAAGTCATCTATGTAAATAATGATGCACTTTCCAATCATTCCTTCGAATCCTATGTCCATTGCTCACTGAAAATTTGCTCCTGCGTTGATCAACCCAAACAACATCCTTCTATATGCAAATGTACTCCACTTGGTTGTGAATGTTGTTTTCATTTTGTCTTCATACTTCACCATCACCTAATTGTAATTTAAGTATCCATCAATAAAATACATCATCTAAGACCCATTTATGATCTACAATACCTTATCTAGTGATGGGAGAGGGTAATTGTCCTTCTTCGAATCTCTGTTTAAATTTTGGAAGTCTACACACAGTCATATTTCTCTGTTCTTCTTGCAAATTGGTACTAGGTTGGCTACCCAAGTTGAATGCCTAACTGGAAAGATTATCCTTTTTGAAAGCATTTTTTATACCTCTTTAAGAATGAGAGGTTTGAACAAAGCGTCAAATGGCTGCTACTTCTGATGAAACATCTTAGACTGGGTTTTTAATAGAATTGTATGAGTAATGATTGAGGTGTCAAACATCTTCATGTCTTCATATCCCCAGTCAATTGCATCAATATCTCCTTTTAACACCTTTATTATGTCGTCATGTATGGCCTTTGGGAAATTTTTTCCAATGAAAATATTTTTTTTTGGGTCAGAGTCTACCAGATTGTAGGTCTCATACTTTCCTCCTTCAATATTCATAGGAAATTTATCCTTAACCCTGGAATCTGATTCAAATATTTGTTCCAATGCCACCATTCCTTTCAAGATAGTGTTTGTTTTGAGGTTGAGGATACCCTCTAAGCTTAAATATTCTAAGTCTGAGTCTCCCAAGTCCCTATCAGACTCATCAATGATCTGATCCTCAAAAAACCTTGAATTTTCAATAAAAGCTAAAATATGTTGATCATCCTCAAATACTTGAAACTTTCACATGTTGTAAAAAATGGTGGGGACTGAGACCAATTCTACTAAAAGCCTTTTTAGCTGAGAGTGCTTCATTGGCTCTAGGGTACATGCAGTGATGGATAGTGCATTTGAAATCTAATTATTTTCCCTTGGGATTAACTTTATGTCAAATGCATTGAAGTCCTCAATCAAGTTCCATTCCTGATTCTGATATGCTACCAAATTCTTCTCGTGACAAGTGTATTGACTTTGAACCTACTTCATAACCAATTCTAAGTCCCCCAATACCCTAAGGTATTGGAATTTCTTCTAGTGAGCAAATAGGAGTCCCTAGGTCAACACTTTGTACTCTACAACATTGTTAGTGCACCCGAACTACAACCTATAAGAAGAAAAATAAGTTTTTCCTTTGGGATTAATTAGCTCTACCCCTGCTCCATTCCCTTGTTTGGATATAGAATCGTCAAATTTTAGTATCCATAGCTGGTCATGGGTAGAGGTATCCTTCTTGAGGTTGGTTTTTGGACTATTATGAGAGAGGGGTAATGTGTGCATTTGGTTCATCGAGACTCCCTGTATTGCTAGTTTCTTCCATTGCTGGAGAAGTGTCTCTTTTGGGCTAAGCAAGCGAGTAGGGACAACCTTTTGCATTTCATCCACTTTTTCTACTAACTCAATTGTACTTTGTTGGGACTAATCAATTGATTCCTCCAATTCATTTTCCTTGCCACCCATCTATACCTTTACACCTTTAAGCAATTCACTTGGGATCAATAGTTGAGTTGGGGAAGGGATGTGCATTATGTATTGTAATTCTTGCACTTCTACATGCAAATCCTTTGATTTGGACTGAGTTTGATCACTGATTTGAGAATGATAGTTAAGTTTTTGATCTTTGTTATGGAATGTGCAACCTCGGTCTCATGGGATGTTTAACACGAAATCACCATTGATTCATTGAGTTGATCATATTCATATTGGAAAACTTGGTTTAGGATATCTAAGCAAGGTTTGTAGGTTAACTCAGAATTATTTTAGTAGTCTACCCTGCACCACCTGGGGAGTAATAGACTCCATAAATATGCCTCTTCTTTGAGGAACAATTTGTCTTGATGCAAATTTTCATTAGAACATCTCATTTGGTGGCTGTCATACATTTGTTGTCTTCCATGTGCAGGGATGTTTATTCATTAGTCATTAGTGAAAAGGTCATGATTTCATCAACTCTATAAACCCCTAGTTTGGTTTTAAGGTATGTAATTTTGCTGGGATGTTCAAAATCTGATTTTTTATCATGTGTTTCAGCTAGGGTTTTCTATCAATACTAATTTGGTTATCTAGATCCTTCCATGGCAGCTACATGTGTGAAAAATCTAATGCCAGGTATCCTCCTAAAATCCTTCCCCAATTCCTACTGAGAAGCATTCTATACATTTCAAGAATATTAGCCACTTGAATATCTATGTAATGTTGGATTCTTGGGTCTGATCCCAGTTGCACGAGGACATCCTTCAATTACCCTACCATGTTAGCCTCAGTCTTTTCCAACTGTATGACTCTCTTGTTGGTCTAAATGAGAGTCAAGCCTAACTTTCTATAGATAGAATATGGCATATGTAACATTCCCCGTGGCCCTTGAATCTACCAAGCAGTTATGCAAGTTTTTCCTAAATATCCTCAAGCTAACTAGAAAGGGGGGAACACCTTTCCTTCCATGATACACATTTGCATTCATATCTGTAGTGGCCACTACTTAGTCTTTTCCTTTTGAATGGTTTTCTTATTTTAAAGAGGCTATAAATGGGTCACAAATATGAAAACAATATTTGAAAACATCATACATAGACATTGGACCTATTCTTTTTCATTTCTCCTTCCAAGTCATAGCCTATGCTGACATAGTTTTGTGGCTTGGAAGCGGAGAATAGGTGACCTTGGTTTAGAATTTCAACTGGTCCTTTAGGTGGCAGAGGATTATTATCTTCTTTGGGGCTGGGTGGAACAAGATAGTTGTTCAACAATTTAGAAGTGGCGAATGTCCCTTTATTTCGATTTCTCAGAAAATGGCCTCCTTTCACTGAAATACTTGTGCATCATAAGTTTCAACTTCTAGTTTTTTTCTTCTTGAAAGAGGCATCTACAATCCTTAACTATTTCAAAAGACATAGAAGTGTCAAGAGTCCCATTATTCCCACCTACTTTGTTTTGGATATGTTGGGAATCAGCTTGAGCAATTTTAACCATCTTTTCCATTTGTGGGCAATTTACTTCGGGATGGGTAGAAGTGTCATGTAGTATACACCAATTTGTCATGGGATTTAAGTCTACCAAATTGGTTGTGTGGATATGAATTTCATTATTTTGATCATTATTCATGACTCTGCCATTGTTTGGTCTTGTATCCCATTATCTATTGTAGGGCCTTGTATTATAACCATGATTCTGGTTTTGGAAGTTCCTCTGGTTTTGATTGTTGGTCTGATTTTGATAACCTCCTTGATTCTAATACTAGTTTTGATTTTGAAGGGGATTTATCCTTAATTGAGCTATCTCATTGGCCATTTGAGAGAGAGTTTTCTTCAAAGTCTCAACCTCAGAGAATAAATGAGTAGTTTGTTCATTGTCCATATTGGCTGCTATTTGCTTCATCTACTATATTGGTGGTAGATTTTCTTGAGGATTATGTCCCCCATGATTATTCAGGGAAGGTTTTTGAAAGAAACCCAGTAGTCTTGTATTTGTTATTGTATGATCATGTCCATGAGGCCAGGTTAACACAAGTGAAGGGTGTATTTCACGACCTATATGCAAAACTAGAACTACTAAATAGCAAAAAATAACTTAATTAAAATATTGCAAGTCACAAGGCACAAATTAGACTTCAATTTTTTAACCTTTACAATGAGGAAAAATATCATATATATAGACTAGTTGCAAAGCAAGTTTCCCTAAAAAAAATGACATGCAACCCAAAAATCAAGGCACCTGGCATGAAAATCAAGGAAAAATTAGCATGACTGATGTGAACTGGAACTAATTGTTGCACAAGACCGATTGCCCAAGAAAGTAACCCTCTTTTCCAAATTTGCTTCCAAGTCGCCGTAGTTAACTACTATTCACTCCCTCTAAAATAGGGGCTGACTTTGTTGACTTTATTCTTTTTCAAAAATAGAATATTATTTATTTCAATTTTATAGCCTTATTCCTTTTTAGATACTCATCAAAATTGTTGAATGTTTTCCACAAATATTCAACATCTAGACCATCTATCCACTCCACTTTGAACATTGATCTTTCAAAATATTTCATAGTTGTATTGTGTAACACTTGGAAAATATCACTTACCAATTATAACCCTTAATCTCCAAATTAATTTAATAGGATAAAATTATTGTAAAATAGTGTGAGAAAAGAAGAATCATTAATTACTTTTATCACTATATTTGAATGGAATAATGTACATATATGAATCAAAGTGTATCAAAACAAGGTTATTCCTTTATTAGATTTAGCCATATAGGCTTACACATGAATGATCATCTCATCAATACGTGTAAATTCAAATACTATGATGAAAAATAAAGAAAAAGAAAGATCATAAATGCACCCACAAGGAAACCATAACACAAATATTTTCATGAGTGGAAAACCCTCATAGGGATGAAAAACCACTTGTCAAAAGAGCCTCACTGGCTTAATGAAATGCCTCTCTGGCAGGGCCTTACTAGCTACAATTTTCCAATGGTTATAGGGTGCCTCACTGGCAATGACCATACTATCACACTGACATGACCATTACAATTTCATTACACATTTCTAAATTAAGTGGTTCATCTACAGAGGATCACATGGTTCCTCTACACAACAATTATCTTCTTAACAATTCCACAATTCATGTCCTAATATTTATAAGAACCAGAATCTTAACATAGAAACAACCCATTGTTTTGCATGTAGTTACAAGATACTTTTCCAAGTTTCACCAAGGAGTTAACGTAATACCAAGCTTTTGCAAATAAGAAATTTCTACTTTCAATGATCTCTCAAATATCACACAAGTACACTCTGAAAATCCTATGCCAATCACATAAAGCTTCATAAAATAATCCTAGCACTGTTGAACTACACACATGCCTATGCCATTATAACATGAATGCTTACTTTTAACTCATTGATTCATAGAGGATACAAAATAAGAGAATAAGAATATAAAAGATTTAAGACTTTCTTATTCTAATAATATGAAAATACTATTCAGTCATTCATAAGTTGTAAAGAACGTAGAATTCAGCATATCTTCTATTAAACTAATTCATCTATTACTTAACAATGAAGACAAAATTTGAAAGCCTGGGTAGGCTAATAAATATAGCTGACTGGAATGTTATGATTGCTAGTTGTGCAAAGGATGATGTAAAATATTTCTAGCAGATGCATTTGGTAGATATTAAACCAAAACACAAGCTTCAAACATGTAGAGAAAAGAAAATGTGTAGGCTATGGTCTATTATGGTACTAGAATGCGCACTAATTATATCTATTTAAACAAGAAGAAGCTTTTGAGATCCTCAAAGCTGATATATCTGGAGGTGTAATGCTAAATTCACAACCTTTTCCATCCATTATGCATCTCAATCTCACAAATGTATGAAGAGAGGGAAGATTTGGTGTTGTTCACAGAGACATAGTGCCATATGAGAAGAAGGTAGCAATAAAGCATTTGTCAGTTTACTCCAAAACAAGGATGTTGAGAAATTCTATGGAAAGGAATTTTTTTTAAAGAATAAAAACCCCAATGAAGATGTTTTACTCAAGTTGCAGCTGAATGAAGGAAAAGTGGTGCCTACCTCAACAAACCAATAGCATGGAATGTATTTAAAGTTATAGTTTCTAGTTACCTTTCTAGAAAAGTGACCTATGTCATTTCTAGTAACTAAAAGTTAGATGTAAGGTGCCAGGCTCGGGTGGAATCAGTAAATTATCCCCTTGTACTCATTTAAGTCACATACGATGGTGATCTCAGATTTAATCTTTGAATTCAGGACAATATACCGAACCAATAGTGGTTCGCAACCCAGCCAACCTAGATTGTTCATAGATCTAAACCTTTGCCCCAAAGCAGGATTCCTTTCATGTCTAAAGAAGTATGAGATTTACTTATCCAACATTTTTGTGAGACAAAAATAGTATGAGAAGGTGCCCACCTACTAAATGACTCTAACCGACATCCTCCTAGTCCGTGATAGATTGAAAGTTCGGAATCAAGTATGAACATTCGCCATTATATATATTTTTTTTTAAGGGGAAGTTTAGGTGTAAAAGTGGAAGCACATGCTCGACATCAGGTTATGCATTACATTCGGATCTAATGCATTTACAAAAGCAAATCCATTATCCTCACTAGTACCAAAATGAGGCTTTTAGAACCAGAAAAAGATATTCCTTGAAGCTTTAATGTTAAGAGATTACACAATAGACATGACAGTTGGGAATGAACATAGCGATATGAGTGCAAAATGAGGAAGCCTACACAAAACACATAAATCCACAAGGAAGTTTCTCCCATGGAAGAAAAATGGTTAAAGTATAAGTTCATAATGGACAGTGCGAGGGAACTCCTAGACTCTGTTATCAAGGCAAGATTCATGTGCTCAATAAACTGCTATACATTTTCTTTCAGTCACCATTGTTTTATCAAAAGAACCTTCGTGGAATAATATGTTCATCGCTCTACATGGTTCCCATTTCACTTGAGCTGCATCTTGAATTGAAATACCTCCAATCTCAAGCAGACAATGACCTATTTGCTCAAAGGAAAGAGCTAGGGTTTAAACTTAAAGAGGTTACACTAGTTTTTGTGCACTACGCTTCAAGTTTGCGGCCATATGGGAGCTTGCAACAAAATAAGAGGATCTATGATAAACTTGGCATACATCAATCGATAGCAATTAATAGAATCAAATCTAAACTTATTCATTTGTGTTTGGCCCATCCGTAGTCATGCAGGGTTTGTAGGAAAAAGGGTAGAAATATTTGAATGCATGGATCTGGATTATTGTATCATACAAATATCGACTTCACCATGCGTACATGGTAATGCAGATTGAAGAAAAATCACGCACTATTATAGACTAGTGAACAATATGCAAGAATAAAGAGATCAATATAAAGAATACTTTGTAAGCTAGCAAGAACAACTACAAGATCCAAATCAATTCCTTACCTTAGAGAATGATTTGAAATTCATCTAGAGCGTGACATGCTTGGGTCCAGCGTCCCAGATGGCCATTCGGTCCTAGAAATTTCCCCCTGACTAGGAAAAGATAGTCAGTAACTAATTCTTGCGAGATATCTTTCTGCCTTCCATCCCTTCTCCTCCCAAGAAGATAAGTCGTAATGCCAATAATACAAAAGGAAGTTCTATCCACCAGCATACCAAATTCAAGGTTAACTATTCATGCAAAATTTGAAGGTTAACTATCTGAAAAACTCTGATTATTGATATAGAATACTTGTTGCTTGACTATCAGAAATTCCAACTATTATTCTCCTTTATATATATATATATATTTGAAAATAAAGTTAAATAAGAATTCAAGAGGGTATTAACGAACCCCCTTTTTTTTACTTAGTTCCTCTATTAATGTCTAATTATCTCTCTCAAAGTGAAATTTCAAACAAAAGTGCATTCTTAGCAATACAAATCTCTATTTCACTATTAAAGACAAGGTAAATTTTAGACTAAAACTATTTTTTTATTTAACCAAACTAACTTATGACCATCAGAGATCCTTTTAAATGAATTACCCTGAACAAGATCTTAAGATTAGCTAGTTATGTTTTGCCACTAAATTCCTTATCAAAGAAAATAACATCAATCATAACTAAATTATGCAAATACAACAATATTTATCCTTGATAAATAGTAATAAAGAAACTTCTATTTTTATTACAAACGAAGTACTTATCCTCCGTAATTAGTTAGGAAATACCATTTTAAATTGCAAAAGAAATATTTATCCTAAATAAATAATAAATAAATATCATCTATTTTACAAATAAAATATTTATAATAATAATGAATTATCCTTCAATTGAGAATAAAATATTTATTCTAAATCACTGAGCATTAACATTTATTTGGAATAAATAAAATCTCTAATTAAATTATAATTAATCATTTTATTTCATTATACTTTTATTCTCCTATGAACTAATTGAACAATATAATCATTTATTAAATTAAATACTAATGCATCAAAATAGTATGGTTGAATTATAAATTGCTTATTGAAAATAGGGGTCGTGACATATCGGTGATCTCATGCAATTGGATGATACCTTTTAAAGCCTACCGAGTATCAAATCTAACTATCATTAATTTATCCAGGAGATTCTCTTGAAGACCATCTCCTTCATTAACATCTCCAACTACTTATTCTACTCATCTTTGATATCTTGCACAAATTTCATTCTTTGATTCGTTGGTCGGTCCTTGTTGGTGACAAATGAAAAAATATCCTCAAACATCATAGTGTGGCTACATAAATCCTATCATTGTTTAAGAAAATTCATTCTATGTTCAATGAGAATCTTTGATCTGAAAATAATTATATTAATAGACTTATTAATATCACTTGTATCCTCATCTCCCAAGATCCCGAACTTGATCAATGTTCCATTGGGTAGCTTGTTTATGATAATTAATTTCCTTAAGTATTCTCTATACTTACCCTCTCCTTCCCATAGCTTCTAAGCATACTCCTCTATGTGTTTGGCAAGATCATATGCTTCATCATAATACTTATACCCTTAAATAAGGAATTCTTCTATCTCTGTCTTGAGAGCATTGAACCAATTATCGAACAACTAAGCCTTTCTTTTCATGTTATTTATCTCATCAACCTCCTTGTGGCTCATCAATACAGGGACCTTTGATGAAATTGGTTGCTTAAAAATTGGTATGGTAAGCTCCTTTAGAAATTTCTTAATTTTTCCTATTTGAGTATTTAACTCATCTTTTTCCTATTTGTGCTTTGTCATTCTTGAATTCATTGAATTTTCCACAATATTAATGAGTGCCATTTGTTGGCTCCTAGTTTGCTTTCCCAAATTGATTGTGCTTACTTGGTAATATGAGGCCTCCAATTCTCTATCATCCTTATCAACTGTTGGGGTTGCAACCTTTGTGACAAAATCCCCATTATCTGTAAGTATAGTGGAGTGAATATCCCTTGGCTATTTCTTTGGATTCACCTTCTCAAGATCCTTTCTCATCTCATTCCAACTTATTGGTTGGGCCTCAACTTGTTTTCTCTTCTCTAGATTGAGCTTTAACCATGTTGGAGCACTTGGTGGAGTGTCCTCTTGCTAAGTAATCATTGGGGCTTGTCTAGGAGGTTGTGGAGGTTTTTGAATCAAGCTAGTTACTTGTATAGAGGAAGCCTTTTTTTGCTCCAATTTTTCCTTCTCAACCTCTTCTTGCTATTTCCTTAATTCTTCTTCTTGCTCGACCTTCTCTTGGGATGCCTTCTCTTGAGCTGTCTTCTCTTGCTCAGCCACTTGCTTAGCTTCCAACTTGGCTACACTATGAAAAATTTCCTTTTTCTCCTCCTTTGTGAGCACATGATCCAATTTGACCTCATTTCCTTCTTCAAGGAGGATATCTTCATCACCAGAGTCCTCATTTTATTCCTCTTTCGAAGGAGTCTCTTTAGTATTAGATAAAAATGAGAGAATCTAAAATATTCACCAATTTTTCCTTCTCTTCCTCAACAACAACCTCCTCTGACTATGAAGGGACAGCAAGAGTTTCTTTTATTATGGTCTCTTTTCTAGGATATACTATGGAAATGGGCTTAATACTCACCCTAGAGACCTCTCCTGTAATGCCCCGTCTTGTAACCTAAAGAATGATGCATTGTCTACGAAAGTGTGATCATTTTTTTTTTAAAGTATAAACACTTACTTAACTAATCACAAACATTCCCTAAGTAACGCGACGACACACTACTTGAAATTCCCATAGATGACTTTAGTATTTAGCATTGCATATATATTAATTTTCATAAACTTAAAAGTATACATTGAATAACATTCAAATCACATCATTGAAAGCATAAAATACATAAAGGATTCTTTGATACATTGCATTTGAAATAACATTACAATACTCATTTTCCAAAATGAGGTAGATCAAATAAATGTTTACAATTACATATTACAAATGTTCACCTCATTAACAATTGAGGAGAGATACAAATATACAATTTCCAATGATACAAATAAGGAAGTACATATATCCAAATACGAGCTCTCCTTCCAAGAAGCACTCTTTTCCACGAACATGAACTGGGGACCCAACGAAGTAAGGTTCACGTTCCACCCAACCATGTGGTACCCATAGGTCCACCCCCCATGCTAGGAGATAGTAATAAGGTTCCCTAGACATAACCTACAAACCCTAGACACAAGTAAAAACCATAGAAAATCTATACAAGTACACACTTAACTTATTGGTTACATTGCTTCTAGAATTAAGATGATCGAATATGCTAAGTTCACAAGGTTACTGTTATTTTAGGTGGAGTGTCATCACAATGTTGCATAGGTTACCCTGGAGTTTCTTCCTAGGTTCCGGCCTCCAACTTGGGTTACCTTTGCAACCTCTTACGAAACCCGGCCCCTCATGCAAACTATTGCGGAATCGAATATCTTTTAAAATAACAAGATATCGACTTTGTCATTCCAGGCCTTCTCAACTCATTCTCAAGACTGAACTAGCTCTTAAGTCCATGAGTGAGGGATAATTAATCCAGTTAAATATGTTAGAATACCCAATGTGTTGATTTAGTTTTCTCTGATTTACTAACTCTACATAAGTTACCCAGACACCACTTTGTGTGTCAGCCCTCACAAAGAGCCACTCCCCTAAAATAACACAAGGAATCTAAGTTCACTAACTAAGGTAGGAAAGGTGCACAAAGATCAACATATAATACCAAACATATCATAATGGACATCAAATCTTGTTCATTAAACTAGGTGTCTATAAACCGCACAAAACCATGTGCACTACCCTAGTTAATTCAACGGATTGAATTTAAGCAATAACAACTCCCATATTTAACAAACTTATCTGGAAGACTTGTACTTCTAATACATTCCCAATTTTCCCAATAAAAGAGAAAATACAATTTAAAGCAAATCAGGGATAATAAACATCTATTATTGGGATTTATTAAATCCAGTCAAATCAAAGAAAAAAAAACTTTAAACATAAAATTGTTCAACTTGAATATAACTCATCTTCTATTCAAAATGAAAATCTAAACTATATTTTTCCCAATTCCATAATCATATATAATAATGAAATTTAGTTTTCTCCACTTTATACATTTCATTATTGACTATCTTTAAATAATTTTTCCATAAACCATTTAGCATTATAACATTCATTTAAATATACACACAACAAAACATTATAATTAAATATCTTATTTATATGAATAGATATTCCTAATTATCAAATTTAAACTTATAATCCCACATATTAAAAACACATATTATAACTTATATATTATAACATATATATACATTGCATATATAATATATATATTTAATAATATATAATATATATGAAAATATATATTATATTATAACTATAAATTAAAAATAAATTCAAATCTTTTAAAAACTTTCAATAAAGAAAAAGGGGCAAGGCTCGGTTGTCTACACAGTCGAACCCTCCATGGGAGGGCACGGCTGTGCGGGCAGCGCCGGCGCTGCCCTCACAACCGGCTCCCCTATGGGGGTCGGCCGTGGGGGTAAGCCCCCTACCCTTCACAATAATAAATTTTTTATTTTATTTTATTTAAAACTCAAAATTAATTCCGGTGTTTCTTGAACAAAATTATGCGTACGAACTTTCTAAAAAGAATTTCATCTCAGAAATTTATCAATTAAAAAAAAAGATTATATATATATATATTTGTTTATGTATATGTATATCTATCAATTATACATATACATATATTAATATATATATAATTCTATTTAAAAAGTAAAATTACCTAGATTGGGAAATTAATTTCAACAAAGTTCATTATAGGTAACTGAGAAATTTATCAATGTACATAATTTTTTTCTCATAAAATTCCAATTCAACCATAGAGGGTTTCAATTTCATTTTTGAAGTAAAAGATTTTCTTCACAATTTAATTACTCAAATATTTTCTACAGGAAACTTTTAACAGAGATTGTTACAGAGGTTTCCAATTCCTCAATTTTATTTATAGAGTTTTCTTCTAAGACTTTTCAATTGCTTTAACAAAAATCTACGGGGTTGCTCTCTAATTTCACTATAAATTCTTGTTTTCCTGAAGCTCTCATAGAAGAACAACAATTTTCTACTCAATGATTTACCGAGAAGTACAAAAACTTTTAATAAGAAATTTCTTCTACAGGAAATCATTTAAATTCACAATTTTAACTAAACTTGCACAAATCTAATTTCTTTACACAGACAATCTTTTCAAAAGAAAAACAAACTAAATTAAATAGAGGAATACATGTATTCCTGTAGCTTGAAGAACTTGGTTGTAGAGGAAAATATTTGTTTGCCTGCTTCGTGTAATCTTCCAAAGCCCTTCCAAAACACCAACTTCCAGAAGAATGCAAATACTAAACCAGAAGCAATCCCAAAACTTCTTCCATAAATTTTAAAAATAAAACCCAAAAGAATTCACCAAAAATATTTCCAACAGTTCTCTGTTCTTTTCCTTTCCCGTCAAATGATTTCTTGTTTTCCCCAAATCACATAACATCTTCCAAGAGAGAATCCTCAACAAGAAAAAGCAATTAATTTAACTAACACACTTGGCAAGAAGATAATATCTTCTAACAAACTCACGGAAAATCTTTCTTTCTTCCTTATCAAGAATTCAATGCATATTAAAGAATTAAAGAATTTTAAATTCAAAATTCAATTCCCTTTTGATTTTATTTCCTATTTAAATTTTATTTCCCACAAAGCATTTAATTTAATATTTAATCTATTCTCACAATAAAGTAATTTTAATTTAATTAATTAATTAATTTAATTAAATAATTTTAATCTCAATGATTAAATTACTTAACCAAATAAACTAATTTAATTAATTAAATAAAATATAAAGCTTTTATTTACAACATTTAAAATTAATTGAAAATAAACATTAAATTAAAAGAACATTAATCTATCGTTAAATTAACAAAATTTTCCTTTCATAATAAATAATCCAATCAAACACAAACAAGGTAACCAAAGACACCAGACTTAAACTGACGACATACTGTGACTGGGTTTAAGGCTAGCCTAGGAAAAACCTTGTTACTACCTCCCAATCAACATTTTTGTTGAGTCTTGACACGCTCAGACTTGAGAAACCAAGTGGAGTCGGTGTCATGTACCTGCAATCCTGCAATCAGACAAATAACATACATACATATAATCCATTATTCAAACACACCGTGCGGAGAAAATCACAGAAATCACAGGGCACTCGCAAGTGAGTGATGCAACTCCGTTCTCCACACCAATACACATCACATCAAACTGACAAAACAAATAACAATTAATCTACCATAAGCATATAGATAGCAATAACATCAGAAGTAAACATCTATACTAACATAAAGCATGTATGAAATAATTATCACCATACAATGTATCATCATAGCACAAAATAAATCCACTATCGCTATAAATTCAGCGATCAATACACCAAAACAAAGTACCAAGTTCTATCAATGTGAAAACATGCTAACAGAAAACATAAGCAAAATGGAGGGGTACTACATCTCCTCCTAATTCAAATATGAATGTCTCTATAGCCTCTTGCATCTTTTCATTCAATTCATTAAATATATCTTCTTCCTCCTCTTCTACCACTTATATTTCCTTCCTTCTCAACCTTTTATAACCCTTTGGTGTAGTGGAAGAATATGGTTCATCTTTCATGTCTTTCCCCTTTTGAGTGGTTCTCCCTTGAGGCTAGTTCACACGTAGATCAATCCATTTCAGATTCCTATCAATAACTACCTATGAGACCTTGTTTATATCAAATTCTTCCTTCTCCATCTAGTTGATGGGGTCCAAGGTCTTTGTTTCTATTTGATCAACATCATATTGAGTGTCTAGAATAATACCATCATTTGACATTCCTTCAGGTATATCCTCCTTTACATTCAAGTCTCTCATCTGAGGGATGGTCATTATTTTGTATCCCCTCTCTCTCACCTCAAAATCATCTTGTAGATTAGCCCAGAAGTCCTTAATGTGAGTCTCATGATGGGGAAACAAGGAAGCATACAAACCATTAATCTTTCCTTTTGGATCAAAATCCTTTTGTACTACACGAAACTTCAAATTATGAGCTTGGAACTCCTATGTTGCTATTTTTGTTGCTACTGCGGTTGAACAAGAGTAAAATCCCAACTATAGAGGGAATGGAAGAAAACCCGCCTTATGTTTAATTTCAAACTTTTCATTTACCTCTATTATTTGACGAGAGAATTCCATTAGGATCATTCTATCATTGTAGCATATTGGTAATCTAAAAGGATTTTTCTCAAAACCAAACAATCTTATGTAAGTAATCTTGGGGTATTGGATGAACCAATTCCCCTCTTCTTGAAAAAATTAAATGGCTTCCTTGGTCATCCTAAAACCAATATCTCCTATCAACTGATTTATGTAACATACAAGAAGGCATCATTGACTCTTATAAAGTGCTTCTCTACCTTCTTTAGATCTAGTTGATCATAATACTCCCATAAATTTCTCTAACATGGTGCTTCTCTGAGGACCCCTACCTTTCCTGGGAAGTTCCCCATCCTTGTAGCACAATAAATAACATAGGAACTCATATAGAGTTTTTTGGTGTTCTTTACCTTAGTGATTTGGCTAAGAATGGAATTAGATACCATTTACTTCCAATCCAAATATTTTTTCCCTCAAAGATAACTTGAATAAAATGAAACATCCAAGTTTCAAAATTATGTGAATCCTCCTTCTCAAAGGCTCTAGATAGCAAAGTAATAACATCCCCTACTTTAGAAGATAAATTTTATCTTTTAGGCTTAAGGGGAAGTTTGGTTATTGAATTCTCTATTTTTAGCCACTTTTTATTCATATACCTTTGTGGGTGTCCATATCTATTTCATATTGCTATAATTCCTAAGCCTATGTCATTTTTTTGAGGTTGGCATGGGGAGGAAAGTCAAAAACTAACCTTATCATCACTGGTGTTAGATCAATAATATCATTCCCCAAGGGATCAATGAATTTCCTTTGGATGGGGCTTTATGCATTTGTAGAAGCTAATATGAACTTAGGGCACTGTACTAATATTGAAAATGAAGCCACATGTGCTAATATTGAATTAGAAATCTTTTGAGCCCTCGAGCTAGCATCTGATGAGAAAGTATCCTTAAAAAATTGCTCAAGGTTGATATGGGCAAGCACCATATCAGTCACTTTCATCATTTCTGATCTAAACTTTGATACCATTAGAGTACCATGGAACTTGTACTTCATGGTAAGTGGGAACTATTATGGTTTTAACTTCTTAGCCTTTTGTTCCCTTTGCACCTCTTCAATGCCAAGATCTCCTAAATTGGACATTTATCAAACCTGTAATAACAAAATTCATTAGACAGAGAGAAAGATTGCAAGGAACTAAGCATTAAATGTATCCCACATAAAGTTCCTACACTCTGAAAGGAGTACTAATTTATAAAATATCTCTATTATTTTTGGGTATCAAGTTCGGGGTTGAACCTGGGATCTAAACTTATAGTGGAAGGATTCAATAAATTGGTGAGAATCAAGATCAGGATGGAACCTAGAACAAGAACCTTGAAGAGAGTTTGATCGAAAATTAGGATTGAGATGGAACCTGGAACGAGAACAACCTTTAGGCAGCAGTCGTGGTTCTATTCTGAGACTTGATCCTATAGAACTGGTGAAAGTCAGAGTTGGGTTGGAACATGGAACAAGAACTTGTATTTGAGCAAGGTTTAGGTTCCATTTTGAAACCCAATCCTACCACATGGGTGAAATTAAAAATGACACCTAGGACATGGAACATCCTTCAAGAAAGGTTCAGGTTCTATGCTAAAATATGATCCTTCCACATGGGTGGAAGTAGAAATCAGGAAAAAACTAGGGATACAAACATTCAATGAGGAAAGTTTAAGGTTCTATTCCAAAATCTGATCCTACCAAATGGTGAAAGTTAGAATCAAAACGGAACATGGAATGAGAACTCATGATGGAAAGTTTGACTAGGTTGAGGGATCATTCATTAATACTCAATGAATTTTACAACCTCACAAATTGGGAGCGGGATTAGACCAAATTTTAAAACTCCATTAGAAAAGGGTAGCATGGGTTAAAAGCCCATGAGGGTTCAAGATTTTCAACTTTTAAACAGCTGAACAACACTTTACGAAAACCCTAGGTGATGTAGGGCATGATAGGAATGAGAAAATCCATCTGTGAAACAAAATAAAACCCAAACGCAAACACAAAAAAAAACAAGAAAGACAAAACATAAAGGAAGAAAACCAAACCAACAAGAAAAACACACAAATGGAAAGAAAAAACAAATGAAACAATGAACAAACCAAAAAAATGTGAAAGAGAAAGAAAAAGAAACAACAAAACAAGGAAACCAAAAACCCTACCTCAAAAATGTGAAGGCACGAGAACCAAGCATGATCAAAGACCCTTCGATTTTGAATCGACACTCCACTCTTTCACTTTGCTCAGGCTATTGCGTGCTTGAAATTTGAATGTAATTATGAGAAAAAATATGGAGGCAATCTAATTATATACCAGTTTGACATGTGTGAAGCAACTCGACATTAATGCAAGTAGGTTAGAACAAGGAGTCAAAACTAAATGTGGAACATGAACCAACATAAATAAGGTAAGGAAAAAATCAGGATCAAAACTGAACTCAAAACATGAACCCTCCAAAAGAGAAAGGTTCAAGTTTTGACCTAAAATCCAAACCTAAAAATGCACAAGAAAAAAGGATGCCTAAATTAGGATCAGGTCGGAACCAAGAACATGAACCTTACATATGGTCAAGGTTCAAGTTTCGGTCCGAAACCCAATTTCAAAATAGAGAACAAAACAAAAGAAAAGAAAAGAAGAAAGCGGGAATTAAAGTCGAGATAGAACAAAGAACATGGACCTTCCAAAGGAGAAAGGTTCAAGTTCCAACCCAAAATTTGATTCTGAAACAAAAAAAGGCAAGGGAAGACCATGGGGATCGAGATCGGAGTAGAACTTGAACATGAAAAATTTAAAGGATCAAGGTTCAGGTTCCAACCCAAAATCTAATCCCAATAAAGAGAAAGAGACAAAAAAATAAAATGGAGAACAAGACAACACCCAGAGACAAAAAAAACCACAACGGACAAAGAGAAATAAGAGAAACAAAAGGGGAAAAGACACCAAAGCAAATAAGGGGACCCATTTCTATTGAGAAGAAAATGGGATGGTTATGCAAGGCATAACAATTAGGTTTTACATAATCACCTTTGTGTATGGTTTTGGTGCTTATGGATTATTATCTATGGATGGTACTCCTCTAAAAGAATTGGTCAATACAATTCATCTTCATACGTACTATGGAATCTGGATGACGTCTATGTGGCATGTGCATGAAGCTCAACCCCTTTTCAGGGATCGTAGTTTGTTATGCTGAAATTTTTTCATTAACACATTATCTTTTTAATTTTTGTTTCGATGTAAACATGTGTATGTAATTAATTTCTTCAATTAGGAACTATATATACATTTGTTTTATGCTATGTATCAGTGCATTGTATTTGATTAATTCTTTTATTCTACATCATAGATTATATATATATATATATATATATATATATATAATTAAGCATCAATTAGATCATCATTGAATTTAATTAAACATACATACAATGTGTAAGAGAAGGGGTATTTTCTGCTCACAAGCCTCTTCATTCTCAATATAATCCCAGGGAGTGAACTGCCCTTAACTACCTCAAGAATTACTAATTGAAGAGATTGCAAAGGAGGTCATACTAAAGATAAAAAGATTGCTTTAGAATATGAGAGAGAAAGGTTTCAAGATCTCTACCTCAGAAGGAATAGCTCTTGACTAGAGGACTATAGCATGGTATCAAGATGCCAGCATGGTACGCTGGAGTCCAAAGGACACATGGGTGTCCAAGGAAAGCATAGAACCAAAACCTTGAACAAAAATGATAAAGTCCTACTAACGTTCTTAGACCCTAGGTCTACTTGACATAATAGATAAATATAAAGCATGAAATGATATAAAATACAAGGAGGGCCAAGGATAAACTTACAACCAACCAAGCATTTGAAACCTTTCTCCAAGCCTCACTTCAACAACTTGCACACAAGATAGATGAGGAAAAATGTTGGGGCCATTTCGGGGCTTGCCACAGTCAAACCCCTGTTTTGGTGTTCCCACCTCCATGGAAAACTAGATAGATAGAAAATTTAGATAAATTAGATAAATAGAAAGTGGTGAAAATAATCCCCGCTCGAGGAGAACCCACACCACAAAATAGAAAGTGAACAAAGTAATTTATTCACAAATAGATAGAGAAAAAGAGAGTGTTACCAAAAATTTGTAGCCACCTCTTGAATGCATGGACACATCGTTGAATGCTTACAAGAGAGATTTAGCTGTTGGAGGGACCTCAGTCTAGAAGAGCTTCGCTCATAGAAGAGATATTGCAAGAAGAAGTAGAAAATAGAGTGAGATTGAAGGAGTCAAGTCAAGAATCTAAGAGAAACCCCCAAAATGAGAGCAAGAAAGGGAATTTTGTTGCTGCAAGGGAATGAGGAGCCATTACACTTAGAAATCTAACTGTAGGGACATGTGTCATGAGTCAAGATTCTGAGATTTCTCATTTCAAACTCATAGGACCACTAAGATGCTAGTGTGATGTGTAGACGTCCACGTGTTGCACAGACATCCAACTCCCCAATTTTTAGGAAATGAGGTGGTAAACCGTTGTTGCTTCATCATTGGTTCTCATGGGGTTGGAATCATGAAATTCTGACCCATGAGGTTCTTATCATAAGTGCACTTAGGTGTAATAAATGCAAGGCTAAATGTGAAAATGTGAAATTTCCCTTAGGTTGCAATTTTGTGACATTGCAAGTTTCCCCCACTTTAGTGGGCTCAATTTTGAGAAAATCAACCACACTAAAGTAGAAACGACAACAAATTTGAAAATTTGAAAATTTTACATATTTTTGTGCCAAAAGGATAATGTAGAGGACGTAGAGGTTGAGCAAGCAGGTATGAAAGATGCCCCTAACATTTGAAATCAGGGAACATACAACACTTTTCATGAAAACGTGCACAAAATTTGATTATGCAAAACTCAAATTTTAAGTTAATTCAAAAAATTTAGAGGAAGGTACCAAGGCGAGAAGAATGATCAAGAATTTTTTTGATTTTTTGGAAGAAAAATATGGTAAAAAGGTGACTATATGCCCCCTCCTGAGTTTTCCCCCAGCCTAGTGGGGTAAAATCAAGAAAAATAGAGGAACCAAATGGACCTTGGGGGGCCTATATATACCTAGGTGGGCCCCCAAAAGGGCCATTTTCACTATTCATCATGTGAGTTTTGTTGACTTTTGAGAGAGAAAATTTAGAAAAATGCCACACAAATGAGAGTACGAGGAGCCCAGAATGGACCGGCTATGGCGGGTTGTTGTCGAGGGTCTTGAGATAGATCAGGTGAGTCTTCAAACCTTATTTTTGATGAATTTTTTGAGATTTTAGATAGATTTTAGTCGAAAGTGTAGCACAAGCATCACAGTCTCATGCATGCATCCTTCTCGTATGTTGGCATCCTACTGGCACATTGGGGACCCATCAATGTGCTAGATTCTACCAAGTGCACTGGCATCAAACCATCTTTAATGGAAGACCTTGGATGAAATCACGTTGCACAAACATCTACATGGTGTGGCTGCATCTTAGAGGTGCTACTTAACAAGTTTTAGAATTTTTTACATCAAGTGGTTTGACTTGATTTTTTTTACTTTTGTAGGACTACTCAGAGATCAAGGAGCATATCAGTGGGTGGATACTACACCTAATTTGAGACTAGCTCTAATGCTTATTTGATGACAAGGACATTCTTCTACAACGGGTTGACCTGTGGTATGTTTACACCATGCCAAAGATGCTATACAATGATCGTATGCTCATGGCCTTGATGGAGTGGTGGGATTCCACCACGTCGACCTTCCACCTTCCAATGGGTGAGACGATCATCACTTTAGAGGACATGTACCAAATCCTTGAACTTCCCATCCAAATATGATGGGTCACTATAGATGATACACATTCTACACAAGAGCAGGTAGAGGGGGTTCATTACTACTTAGGTCACACTAACGACAGTGATGAGACTAGCCACATATATACCCATTGGTTTGAGCAGGGCAGTGTTGCAGTGCCTTTGTTATGATAGGTCATCGTCATTACTATGGACACATGAGTCACAATAGATGTGTGGGGCTCTCACCTTCACAGGGGCCTTGTGCATACTATCAAGCAGATGGAGAAACATAGGACGATCTTCGCATGGGGATGCAACATGATCACAAAACTGTACCATGAGATGGGAAAGTACATGCATTATGAGTTCTAGAGCTTGACTGCATGCACCTTGTTACAGGTGTGGGCCTTCACTCACCTTGTATGCATGTGAATAGTCAAGTATCCCCATGCATGGGATTACTTAGTGCCTATGGTCCACTGGTATGAGTTGATTAGGCAATGGAGGCATGGGGATCTAGATTTTTGGAATCTGCAGTTTGATACAATGAGGTAAAACTAGATCAGATGGCAGCCTTACAAATGGTTTTAGTGGGTAGATGATGGTAGGTATCTTAGGAACATGCAGTACGACTGATTTTTACTAG
>VDFB02086317.1:0-48618 GCA_007258455.2 Sequoia sempervirens
TAGTCATTTTTATTTGTGTGACTAAATAATTTTTTATTCAACAACCAAATTAGTCATTTATTTACTCATTTATAGCTGAGTTGCAAAAAATTAGTAGAATTTAGTCATTTTTAGTTGTGACTAGATTTTTTAGTCACGTAGTCATTTATTTGTCAAATTCTACTAGTGCTACAAGAAAGCATACCCGATGCAAGCATTGATAATTCCTTATTTGGTATGGAAAATTTAAATTTTTTGCTTGATTCATTTGAAGAATATTCTAGTGTTTTAAGGGAAAAACTAGAGAAGGAGATCCGTAAAAAGGTGAATGATAAGAGATTAATGGATATAACAAAAAAGTGTGCCACCACACAATAAATTTTAGAATAATCTCAAATATGTGCATGAATTTGTTGCGGAATCCAAGATGCTATTCAAAATTTTCATGAAATGGCATGATTCTATGAAGAGCATTAAGGATGAGATGGACTCCATTGAGTCCCAAATTTATAAGGCATCTAGTACCTATGATTCAGTGGTTGACACAAATGGAAGTACACAATTAGAAATTGAGAGCCTACATGAAAAATTCTTCCAACTATAGGAACAAAGAGAAAAGATAATTGTCTAGTTTGGACACCTTAGGGAAATGGTAAATACAAAGTGTACACCTATCTCCAATGCCTTAATAAGTGAAGAAAAAGAAATAAAGTTAAATCTAGTACCTAGCACTCCGGATGATGGAGAAGAACTCCTTATGGAGTTTGAAGTTTAGATTTGCATGCTTAGTGCAACCAAGAAGGAATGGGAAGAAGGAAAGAAATAATGGCACGCACACCTTGCAAAATTACAAGAACCAAATACTTCTTTTGGTTAATGGTGTATATTTCTTTCTTTTATGCATTTTAGATTTCATTTTTAGACTTCAATGTATATATGCAAATGGTAGAGATCATTTTCAAATGCAAATTTTGATTCGGTGATAGGGGAGTCGGTCAGATTTATGATGTTTTTTTAATCTCATTCCTATATGTATATACGAGTCAAGGAGAATATGTATGTAATTTGTTGAAAGATATGTAACAAAGGGGAGAAAAGAGTAGTAGTATATGTGCATATGTTTTGCGCCCTTTTCCCTTCATTTCAAAGGGGGAGAGTATTTTGGCTTTTTGGAGAGTAGTTGATGCATTTTTACATCAATGAAAAGGGGAGTTGATTTTTGAAAGGTTAAAGAGTTTGTCATTGATATTTCTATTGGAAACATGAGCATGAGGTATGAACATAAGTTGTATAATATGCAAGTACAATGTTATCATTGATGTCAACATTGTGTTTTGGTATGAAGATCAATTTGCAAAACAATTTGAATAGCATGAACATGCATAAACATGTTTATCTGATCCTCAGTTGTAAAAATTTTGATCTGGTGTAGACAGTTGAAGTAGAAAATTGGTTGTGTCAAAACAATGTTTTCAATGTACAAGACATTTGGTATTTTGGTCCACATTGGTTCTCCTTGAAGAATACTACTTTGTGGTTTTAATGCAATTTTTTTGGATTTCAAAAGAGTCTAAATCCATATTTTCACATTGTTTTGTCCTCTAGTGAAGAAGTTATGAATAATAGATTATTGGGTCTGCCAGTGACAATGGTTACCAATACAAGGTGTATGTTTTGGTGATTTCACACTTTACCGTGAAATAGTATCTTGTCTTGTGGATTTTTGGGAGTGTTTACAAGAGTCAGTAGAGTCTGTGTTGCAAGTGGCATGAAGTTTGGAGGTTTATGTATTTGTTTATGGTTGATTAGTTGGTGAATTTTATTGATTAGGTCTTCACAGGTGCCAAACTAATATTATATGAGTATTGCAGAGTTTAAGTAAGTATTGATATGCTATAAGGGTTCTATTATAGGTCCATCCCAACCTATCTTATGCATTACAAGTTTAAATTAAGGTGTGAGGTTGATTGGGAGAAAACAAGTTATGTTTTGCTTGATAAATCTAATTAGGGTGACCCAATTAATGTAATAAGTGTTTGTGAATGTGATGGATATATATGCAAGTTCATTTTAATGGTGTAGTGAGTGAACAAAAGTATTGTTGATGTAAATTGTGTGAAATTAATGTGAATTCAAAGAAGAGTAGAGTGTTAGAGCAGAGTGATATGAAGTGTGTTGACTCTATATATTGAGCTTTAGTAGAACTATATTCTAGCATATTATAGATGCATTTGTAATAGTTCATTATGGTTGTGTGTCACCCCTCTCTTCTATATTTTCTTCTTTCTATGGGAAAAGAGTCCACTAGGATAGTGAGTCCACCCATATTGAGAATTTTTATAATATGTTGTAATCAGTTATAATATATTGTGAGCTAAACCTCACCATGGTTTTTCTCTCTTTGGGTTTTCCATGTAAAAATCTGGTGTTCATGTATTATGCACCTTGATGGTTTCTTTCTATAGTGTAGAAAAATGTATCCCTTTACATTTTACACTTAATTGGGCCCTCCCTGCTAAAATTGAGCTTCTTTATGCCTTATTTGGTCCTATTTTGCATTCACAAGCCTTATTAAATGCATCTTTCGAAGGATAATCCTGAAAAATAACTAATGACCAATCATAATTTAATGTTTTTGGGTTGTGTGTTCCATATTTAGTGATCTGGGACTCATACACCACCTTGGGCATATGGGTCCCACCTAAGTTTTGGGGCATGAACCTTAATTCGGCATAAAACTTAACATTTCTTGAAATTTGTGTCCCAAGCCTAGGCTTCTAGGACTCATATGCCCCAATTGGCGTATGAGTCCCGCTTTAGCTTGGACCTATTTTGAATTAAATTCTTTGCAGGATTTTATTCTCCTAGATCTAATGTTGGCTTGTAGTGTTGTAATTTTGAGAAATTTGGCATAAACAAGTATAAATACAAGGTTATTTCACATAATTTCTCCTAGAAATTCAAGTATTCAAGTATTCTAGAAAAATTATGATGAAGAGAGAATTCAAGAGCATTCAAGAGCATTCAAGAGTTGATTATCAAGCATTTTGGAGCTATATTCAAGAATCAAGCATCATGTCAAAGTCATCATACATCATGTTTTTTTTTTAGCTAACATTTGTGATGTAGGTTTTCATGATTCAAGCAAGCATTCAAGTCAATATTTATAGCCTTCAATCAAGAGTCAAGATCTACATTCATGCTATCCATTTCACATAAGTTTGAAGCCTTTCATTCAAGGGTTTGGTGAGTTGCAACATAGCGTATTTGTTCATTCATCATTCCTTTATTCTATTTGATTTCATTTCAAGGTTTGAGTACCAAAATGGGGTTTGACCAAGGCAAACCCCTATCCACTAACAAATCAATATTTTTCTCTCCTCTACATGTGTGATTGCATATCTAGGTGTTTTGAGCTTGAAGAGCCTTTGAAGAAAAAGTTGCAAGAGTGAAGAAAAGTTTTCAAAGTTGTCACCTTCATGGAAAGTCGCCAACAAGTCAAAATTTGAAGTTTCAGACTCGAAGATCGGAAGGGGGAGAAGCTACAAAAGATCACTAGAGGACATTAGAGTTTCAGATCAATCCTAATACTGGGACTAAATCACCACCTTGGGCGGATGAGTCCCAGTATACCACTTTTTAGAGATTTTTTGTGGATCCTATTTTACCAGTTGCAGATTATGGATTCATCCTGAAACCCTAAAATCAGACTAAATCACCCAGACTGGCGTATGAGTCCCAGTGTGCATCTAAAGTTAGAATTTTGGGATTATAGACCTTGTTTCAAACATTTTCATTTTTCCATGTGCACCTTTGTTTATCTCCAGTTCATTATTCTGATTTCAAGTTCCACTTCGTAGTTCCTATAGCTTGATTTTCATTCTACTTGCAATTCCTTCTTTCTAAGCATTTTCTTAGTGGTGAACACCCTCTTTCATTTAATCACACACAAGGAGACCATCCTAACCCTATCCCATTCCTCAATCAAGTCAATTCATTGAGGGATCTTGGTTTCCTTTAATGAACTAGAGAAAAATAGGGTTCCCTAAGTTTTCCATCTCCTAAAAGGTGGGCACACACTATTTTCTTTATTTAATTTTAGTGAACCTAGCCTTTTGGACACCTTATTTCATATTTGGAGTGCATTGCAGTCCTAGATCTAGATTACATTAACTTTGCACTAGGTCTTACATTAGTTAATTTTTATTTAGGGCTTCTAAATCTTGCATTAGTGAAAGTGCATATAGGCTGCATTTTTGCATCTTGCATCATTGAATCTCACTGGAAATTTGTAATTGCACATAGTCAAGAGAACATACAATCCAAAAACCTTATCATTCACTCATAATTTGTTGAATTTAGTGTCAAAACACTAATTTGGGACTCATACACCCCTCTAGGTGATTTAGCCTAGTACAAGTTGTTTTACCTGATTTTTGGGAATTCTGTGTTGACTATTTTTTAGCATTTGAACCTTTCAAAAACCCTAATTGGGACTTATTCACCCCTTTGGGTGATTTAGTCTCGTGTTTGACCTAAAACTACATTTTACAAATTAAAAACCTTATTTTTGTGCTTCTTTTTGTTGTTGTTAGATCTCTATTTCAGTTTACCAATTTTCTATTGCATTCATTTCATTGGATCTAGCTTAATTTGGTTGCATTTCAAGTGCATTTGTAAACATAAGAATCAAAATTAAAGAATATCATTTATCTTGTGTTCATTGCATTTATCTTGCATTCATTGATTATCCCTTGCATGAGCTTTACAACTTGGTGTCCTATTGCTAATACTATAGTGAGACGTAGTTTGAGACTCATGTCATCTCGTGATAACACACTCATCATGGATCTTGGGTTATCTAGATCTTTCACTCATAGTTTTGACACTAGTTCACTAGGTATGGATCATACCCTTAACAACTCTATTGCAATATGGTGTGTCCCTTGGTCTTCCTTGTCCAACATGGATCTTGGGTTTGTGACATGGATTAACCGCCTCGTGTGGATCTTACATAAATCTAGTGGTTGTATCGAGCATTGATAGGTCAATCTTTTGGTGCAATGGAAACCACCAATGTAACAATTGGTATCGGAGCCAAGGTCATATGTTCAAACCCCTCACTTGCACTGGGGGGGTTGTTGCAAGATGGTGTGTCCTTTGGTCTTCCTTGTCCAACATGATCCTTAGGTTTTTGACATGGCTTAATCGCCTCTTGTGGATCTTACATAAATCTAGAGGTTGTATCGGGCATTGACAGGTCGATCTTTTGGTGCAACGGCTACCACCAATGTAACAAACTCTTTACCTTCAAGAAGCATGACAAGTGGTTAAACAATGGTTGCTAGTGTTCCTCAAGAAAACATAATTCAAATCCATGAAGATTCAAAAAATCTACAACATCAAGTGAGTATTGAAAATATTTCCAACACTATTATCCCTACCATAGATAACATACATCACATGATTGAAAGTGAAGGAGTAGAAATTGTGCGTAACCTAGCTAATATTTTGGAAAACATCTTACCTCAATGACTGCTTGTGCTCAACCTTCGAACAATGTCCAAAGTCAAGGAGGAACTCAAATTCCTCCTCACACAACCATTGCCTCTATTCCTACCTACACCAACCCTCAAGTTACAACAATGATGCAACCCACTAATAATGTCTTTCCTACCTTGGATATTTCTGCTAGCAATCCTAGTACCTTTGTGGCACTCACATCATATCTCCTACCACTTTACCTCCCATAAGTATTCCATTCACTTCCCCCTCAAATACATATACTCCACCATATTCACCTCCATCTCAAAGCACAACCAATGACGCTATCCTTAACCAAATTTTTCAAAATGTTTCATCCCTTCAAAAGAAAATTTTCACCATAAACCAAAATCAAAATGGCCAACCTACATAGTATGTCAAAAGCAATCCCTTATCCTTGGAGATATTGAGAACACCAATACCACAAGGTATAGAGATTCCTAAATTTGAGAAATGTGGAGGGAAAGGAGATCCTTCTAACCATGTTTCTGCTTACACCGCCTTATGTAGTGATTTTGTCCTTGAGGATAAACTCTCGGCTAAACTTTTCCCTAGGTCCTTGAAAGATATTGCTTTAGAATGGTTTTCCTCATTACTGAATAACTCAATTCATTCATTCAATAAACTTTTTGAGGCCTTTATTAACCATTTCCAAGTGCACATGACTCCTAAGATGACCTTAGCTGATGATTTTATGAGATGTAAGCAAAAGGATGATGAAAAGGTTACTGACTTCATTTCACGCTACCAAATGCTTTATTCCCAAATGATGTAATTATTCCTAATCCTCACCTTCAATGAATGTTCATTGAGAACTTGAAAACTAAGATACAAGCTTAGCATGATGAAGTTTCCTTCCTTCATACACTTGTGTATTTCCCTTCATGATTATCAAAACTCAGTTAGTAGTCGTGAAACAAAACCCACCTCTAGCCATCCTGAAAAGTCTGAATCCACAAACCAAAACACTTACCACCTTTTAGAAAATAGAATAAAGGTTTCCTTCAACTAAATCCCCCTCAACCAACTCAACATGTTGATACCCAAGTGGTTGCTATAAAGAAGACAAGTCCCTTTACATTTGGGGATCTGGCTAGACAATTTACTCCCTTACCTGATACCTTCCATAACACAATGTTACAACTTCTAGAACAAAAAATGATTTCCTTACCTCTCGTTAAAACTCCCAATCCTAATAATCCTTTACCTCCAAACTTTATATCAAATTCTTATTGTCATTATCATCAAAAAATGGACATGGCATAGAACATTGTAAGCATCTTAAACATCTTTGCAAGACCTCATTGATTCTAGTCAACTTCAAATTGGAGGTGTTAATGATCAAGGAAATAAGTCCATTGCCCCTCCTAACCAAAACTTGAAAATATTTACCAACCCTATGCCAAATCATGATATTTCATTTGTCAAAGCTAGTGAAACTAAGAAGAATGATGTGATGAATATTGACACGGATGATGACAACATGGATACTATTGAACAAGATCCTATGGATTCTATTAAACAAATTCATGTGGATGATATGGTTGGATTGATCAAAATTCTACCTCGTAAGGGCCGAACTAAAAAGCATCTTGACATTGCTTTCTCATCTAAAGATATCATTAGAAATGAACTTGATGGTTCTCTTTACATAGTCATCTAAATCAATGACAAGACCACTAATGGGATATTAATTGATCCCATCTTTGGAGAGAATGTGATCACTGAAGAATTCTTACTTGTGCATGAACTCTATCAAGAAACATATGATCAACTGAAAGCATGGATAAAAACACATAATGGTTTTGTTTTCCCTACAATGGGATTGATCACCCTTCCTCTAAAAATTGGACATAAATAATTATGTCTCATTCTCCATCATCCTGACATCGGATCAATTTATGTGAAGCTTGGTTATCCATGACTACTCCGTGGAAGTTGTCTATCAATCATACATAAATGTTTAAATTTTCCCTTTGACAATGAAATCTTTACTATGCACCATAGTGGCTTTAATCTTGTGTCTTCCCATGGGAACTTTTCATTGGATTTATTTTGGCTCAATCCTATGGAACCTATTAAACCTCATGAGGACTTCTTTTTCAAATCCTACCAAAAGTTTAAGCAAAATGCATAGAAAAACTATCCATTAGAAACATGCCTCAACCTATGATTGAGACTCCTATCCTTGAAAAAACTATGATTGAACCTATAGGCATTCCAAATAACCAAGACCAACCTAAGACAGATCCTTTTCCTATTTCCTAAAAATGACCAAGAGACAACCAAAATAATCCCGTCATGCCTCCTAAGATAAAACAAGTTTACAAAGCTAAAGAGAAAGTGGATGAATAGCATCCTATGGTTCCTTTTGTTCCTCTCCTTAGGGAAGAAAATAAACCTATGGTTGATAAACCTTCTCCTACACAAACACAACTTGAAAATCATACTAATAGAAATAGAAATGCTAGAGAGCGTAGCCGTAGACATCATGCTCTTTCTTGAAGGTTAAACAAAGAGAACAACAAAGAAAATCAACACCGAAACTTGACTGAAGCAATACACGATGAGTCTCCCTCTTTGTTGCAACAAAAAGACCCTATATCATAATCACAACAAGAGCTAAATCCTTCTTTAGATATTATAATCCGACCTCCCATTGTGATTAACTTGGATGATGTTGATGAGATTACTAAAATTGATGAAGTATATAATGAATTGAATTCATTGTTTTCCTCTTCTATGAGCTTAAATGACAATTCTCGTAAAAAGAGTGTTGAACTTGGTGATGAACCTAGTTCGTAACTTGTTGTTGTCCCTTTGGCTAATTTTCTGCCTTCCGTATACAATAAACAAGATTGGGATGTAGACGACCTGCCAATAGGTTGAATTGCATGTGCCTTACTAGTCTTATCTTTACTGTCATTCTATTTTTTGTACCTCTCTCTTTATTCATTCCTCTATTTGTATCTACATTCTTCTCTATGTCGTAAAATTTTATCTCTTTTTTGTCTTGTGTTTTCCTTTTGGGGATGACACAAGGCATTGAGACTTTTAGGTTGCTTCCATGTTGTCCAAAAAAAATTCTTTGCTTTCACTCTCTTTGTATCATTCTTCATGTTCCATGAGTATTTGGGGAATGATGGCATTTCCGAGCTCCCTAAAAACATTGTAGCAAATACATACTGACCCAAAATCCATGGATCCCTTATGTGATTTTTGGAATTTCATTGTGGGGGCAACCCCCTTTCCTCTCTTTTTCATGACGTAGCTTTATTTGGAAGCATATGAATTGGCATTGGGCTTCCAAATAAGCTCTAATATCCTCTTTATCATTAGCATTTATCATTTTCTACTTTAAATTAATTTCTCATGGCATGGTGTTTAGCAATTTCTTTAAAGTGGGGGCATACATTGGCATTATTCTTTTTTAATTCATGTTTCATTGTGTAGTCTTCTTACTTCATGCAATGTTTCTTTCACTTTGTGGTGACATTGGGTGTGATTTCCTTCAAAAGCATGATCTCTCTTATCATATTATATTCCTCTTAGTGGTTTGATGCAAACACTACATTCCCTAAGTTGTGAATCTTCTATTCTTTGATTGTTCCTCTCTTGGAGACATTAGGCACAATGTACCCGAAGTTAAGACCTTGCATGAAATAAGCAAAACTCCTTGAACGTACCTTACACTATTTTTTTTTTATAATATCAGTTATATGGCCACCTTTTATAACACACTTTGCTTTCCTATGGAGCCATCTTGTTCATTCATGGGTTTCAAGCATATGAAGCTTTGCTTGCATCATGAATCCTATTGTTCATGTTGTGTGGCACCTTATCAAAGTTATCAGGAGGTATAGCTTTGGTATGGTTACTGTATGGGATCCAAACTTAGGCGTGACTTTCCAATAACCACTTACTTGTCTATGTGAGTGCATACTGACCGCATGTGTATGTTTCTCGCTGGTGGCTCGCCTAGTGGATGGCCTGAGGTTCCACTAGCCCTTGTGAGTGTGTGTTTGGTTTGCATAGTGGACATAGTGTTCCACTTGTAAATGATTTTTGGACAAACAAATTAGATCTGATCCACATCATTTCAGAAAAATGGTCTAGGCTTAATCCACCCCTTTTGTTTTTTTTTCTTTCTTCTTTATGTCTTTGGCAGCGTATGCCTGTATCTTGTTGTTCCTTCATAAATTATTCACATGTGCACTTTTTTGTGTTTATATTGGTTTTCCATAGGATCTTGATCTTGGGGGCTTGTGCAACCCTCTTGATCGTTGTCATCCTATCTCACTAGCATTGGTACACTTGAACCCCTCTTGATGTGATTTTGTCTACTTTTTTGTGAGTTTGAAGCAAGTTCCTCCTCTCACTAAAGTGGGGGCTAAATGTAGTGTAGAAAAATGTATCCCTTTACATTTTTACACTTATTTGGGCCCTCCCTGCCAAAATTGGGCTTCTTTATGCCTTATTTGGTCCTATCTTGCATTCACAAGCCTTATTAAATGCATCTTTCTAAGGATAATCTTGACACATAAATAATGATCGATAATAATTTAATTTTTTGGGTTGTGTGTCCTAGATTTAGTGATCTGGGACTCATATGCCACCCTGGGAGTATGGGTCTCACCTAAGTTTTGGGGCATGAACCTGAATTTGGCATAGAATTTAACATTTCGTGAAATTTGTGTCCCAAGCCTAGGCTACTGGGACTCATACACCCCAACTAGCGTATGAGTCACACTTTAGCTTGGACCTATTTTGAATTCAATTCTTGGCGGGATTTTACTCTCCTAGATCTGATGTCAACTTGTAGTGTTGTAATTTTGAGAAATTTGGCATAAACAAGTATAAATACAAGGCTATTTCACATAATTTCTCCTAGCAAATCAAGTATTCAAGTATCCTATCAAATTTATGATCAAGAGAGCATTCAAGGGCTTATTATCAAGCATTTTGCAGCTATATTCAAGAATCAAGCATCATGTCAAATTCATCATGCATTGTGTTTGTTTTTTAGCTAACATTTGTGATGTAGGTTTTCATGATTCAAGCAAGCATTCAAGTCAAGATTCATAGCCTTCAATCAAGAGTCAAGATCTACACTCATGCTAGCCATTTCACATAAGTTTGTATCCTTTCATTTAAGGGTTTGGTGAGTTGCGGCATAGCTTATTTGTTCATTCATCATTCCTTTATTCTATTTTATTTCATTTCAAGGTTTGACCAAGGCAAACCCCTATTCACTAATAAATGAACATTTTTCTCTCCTCTACATGTGTGATTGCAAATCTAGGTGTTTTTAGCTTGAAGATCCTTTGAAGACAAAGTTGCAAGAGTGAATAAAAATTGTCAAAGTTTTCAAGAAGTTGTCATCTTCATGGAAAGTCACCTATAGGTCAGAATTCAAAGTTTCAGACTTAGATATCGGAAGGGAGAGAAGCTACAAAAGATCACTAGAGGATGTCAAAGTTTTAGATCAACCCTGATAGTGGGACTAAATCACCACATTAGGTATATGAGTCCTAGTATACCACTTTTTAGAGATTTTTTGTGGATCCTGGTTTACTAGTTGTAGATTTTGAATTCAACCAGAAACCCTAAAATGGGACTAAATTGCCCAGACTGATGTATGAGTCCTAGTGTGCATTTAAAGTAAAAATTTTAGGATTATAGACCTTTTTTCAAGCATCTTCAGTTTTCTAGGTGCACCTTTGTTTATCTCCAGTTCATTATTCTGATTTCAAGTTCCGCTTCCTAAGTCTTAAAGCTATATTTTCATTCTACTTTCATTTCCTTCTTTCTTTCTAAGCATTTGCTTAGTGGTGAACCCCCTCTTTCATTTAATCACACCCAAGGAAACCATCCTAACCCTAGCCTATTCCTCAATCAAGTCAATTGGCTGAGGGATCTTGGTTTCCTTTAATGAACTAGAGCAAAATAGGGTTCCCTAAGTTGTCCATCTCCTAAAAGGTGGGCACACCCTATTTTCTTTATTTCACTTTCATGCTTTCCTTTCTTACTGCAAAGTGAATATGCTATGTGGAATGAAAGTTTTAATATTTAAGTGGTTTCATAGAATACTAATTGACCCCCCTCTCAATATTTTGGGTGTTCAACATTATGGTCGCAACAAGATCCCAACACAAAAGGAATATGGAAACAAATGCTAGTGGCTTAAACGTGCCTACCACAAGTGCTAGTGAACAAAGTTTAGGGATGCACAATTTTTATCCTAAAGGTTTTAAAACTCCAACAAAAACTAAAGCACCAAATCAACCATACCAAAGTGAAATGGTTCACATAGAAGACATTACCAACAAGTCTCATGAATTTACTCTCGAAGAGTTACTAGAAATGCAACAAGATCCAACTCTTACTCACATCATAAACACCATGCTAAAAGTTGACCCAAATCATTACATGCTTAGAATTGTACAAGGTGGTGCAAAAGTTACCTCAAATTTTTATGTGAACACACTTAATGAGTGATACTTATCACACATAACATGTCCATGAATCATCCTTCTCAAATTGAACCCTTAGTCCATAATGCCATACAAAGAATACCAAAAACAACCTCATGAAACTTACCAAGTCAACCAATGGTTACTATGATGGGAATAGATTCAATAAAGCTTGGACCTCAACATGGAAACCAATTGGGTCATCACCAAAATCTAGGGAATTATACAAATTTGGGTATTTCAAATACCAACATTTAATTCTCAAAATACTAACATTCCACCAACATTCAATGCTCAAAACAACATCCCACCAGCCTTCAATGCTCCATGTCTAGGGAATACTAATACAAATTTAGGCTTTCAAAACAACAATATCCCACCAACATCCAATGCTCAAAATTCAAACATGACAAACTATGGGATGAATCCACCTTCACAAAACATGAATTTGAATGGTTCCAACACTCATCAATACCAACATCAATCCAATCAACAAACCCAACATAAAAATTAAATCCCACAACATCAAGTTCAACAAAATCAAATAAATCAACAACATCCAATTTCCCAACATCAAGCACCTCAACAATATCAAATCCCTCAACAACATCAATCCCAAAGTCAGCAACATCAAACTCCCCAACATCAAGATCAACATCAAGGTCAAAACCAAAACAACATCCTACCACAACAACAGCATCAACAATCCTCTTACAATTCCATCTTACAAAATCAATACATCTCACAACATCAACATCATCAACACATGACATCCCAACAAATTCCATCTTCACACCAACAAGTCCCATCTCCCCAACAACAAAAAAACATTTCTCAACAAAAAATTATTGCCCAATAGCAAAACATACAAACACACCAACAATATGCACAACAACAATATCAACAAAACTTGCAATACAATCCTCAACATCAGTAATACACAAGTTCCCAACCAAATGTTACACCTCAAAATCCATATGGAGCATACAATACACAACCACCTCCACCATCCACAAACTCACAATATCAAGCCAACCCGCAATATACCCTATATAACACTTATAACACAAATACACCTCCATACCAAAATCCAACATATAATTCATCTACCATTCCACAATACATGTGTTCTCCACCATCAAAAAATCCTTCTTTGGAAATATCTTCCCAAATTCAAACACTAACACAAAAAATCTAGGACATACAAATGGGGAAGACCAAAAAGTTGTATGTAGTTCAAGATTTGTATCCATACCCGTTCAATCAAAACATCACAATGATACCATTTCCTCTGAACTTAGAAATACCAAAGTTCAAAAAATACAAAGGATGTGACAATCCTAAGGAAAATATTAGAGTTCCTACAACATTGATTCAAAAATAACCTTGGAGGAACTATACACCCTTAAATAGAGTATCCTTTCTGATTAATTCAATCTTTTCGTGGTATTCCTCTGTGTATACCGTCCTTTCTAAATAAACTCCTTACTATACTCAGTGTCTTAACACAAAACTATCCTTGCATAACCATGTAGTCAATCACTCTCTCTACTGCACTATCTATTCCCTCCACTATGCATAAAAGAGATGGGTTTCTAACATTCCATAAGAATGGAATATCGTCCCCTTTAAGTAGGCACTATGGAATGCCCTAACTTGATATTACATCCTTGAAATTGATCAAATTCTTCACGCTTCTTAACTATACCATCATACCTATAGGTCATTATCTTTCAATATTGTCCACCATTGTATGAATATCTTTATCAAGCACTATCCTCTTTAAAGATATCATTGACTCTATCCTCTATGATATTCACTCACTCCACTTGAAAGATACTTTATCCTTCATGATTATTTCTTAGTATTTTCTCTATGATCCTTAGTCCTTTCTCTTAGGAGGGAAAATTTTCTACCATTTGACAATAGGGTTATGGATGTTCACTATCCTCTTGAGATGATAAGAAACATATAAATTGTCAATTAGTTTGACATTATCTTTCAATATTGTCCACCATTGTATGAATATCTTTATCAAGCACTATCCTCTTTAAAGATATCATTGACTCTATCCTCTATGATATTCACTCACTCCACTTGAAAGATACTTTATCCTTCATGATTATTTCTTAGTATTTTCTCTATGATCCTTAGTCCTTTCTCTTAGGAGGGAAAATTTTCCACCATTTGACAATAGGGTTATGGATGTTCGCTATCCTCTTGAGATGATAAGAAACATATAAATTGTCAATTAGTTTGACATGCCACTATCATTCTCTGTGGTTAACTTCATTTCAACGAAATATTATCCAACTTTCAACTAAATTTCTATTTTTTCTCGATGTTCTTTCTTCCATGATTGTCACTAGGATAAACTTGACACTTGATACCTGTTACCTGATTTTTAGCTTTTAGCTGAAATCAGATTTAGTGTTTATTATTTTTGTGTTGTTCGTTTAAACATTTAAAAGATAAACCATAAGTCTACTAAGTTTAGTATGCATGGAAAAATATTGTCAAATGAAATAGATTACATTTGTTCATTCCAATGTTTCAATTACAACAAATAAGAAAAGAGAATCATATGTATACAAATGTAATCTTTTATTGATAATCATGAAGTGTACATGCCCCTCACAAGCCAAGGGACTAACTTTACTTATTCAATGAAGATAAAGAAACAATCTATACATGAATAAGAAAACAAAATAGGATGTGCATATAAGGGTGGAGACCAGTCATTTCCTGAGAATAACTATTTTTGATGTGTCCTCTTGCCCTGTTGCCTCCCCCAAGTTGCTTGTGTCCTTCCCAACTCCATAGTGCGCCTAGCTCCCCCATCTGAAAAAGCAATGATATTAGAGCAATGCTCTAAGCAATGAAATATCTAAAACCTCACATACACACCTACCTATGCATGTATAAACAGATCCCTAGGTGCATTAAATAAGCATGCAAACCTTGGATGTCCTAGAAAACAATGAAGTCATCATACACATCATAAATATGCATCTATTTTTCTAACTTGTTCGCTTCATGTGAATATTTAAGAAAATTATTATTACTATTCTAAAACAATTAAATGTAGAATGTGGGGTAAATGTGGCTCCCATGAGGGTAGAGCTCAACATGCTTTGAGAAAGAGGAAATTGAGCAGCTTGATCAAAGATATACTTGTTATTAATGCATTAAATCAATATGGAATCACACCAGTTGATCACCATTCATTATTAGATTCAAAAGATGCATCAAGTTCAATTATGCATCTCTTAAACATTAAGGGATCAATCCAAGATACTGTCAGGTCCCTCTCACCTTAACCCTATTGGACAACCACACATCACATAGGATGGTGAGCTTTCAGGTCACCAACATAGGTGACATGTATCTGCCCACTAGGATCAAAGTGAGGAGACAATGTTAATGATTGCACATGATGGAAAAGGTAAGAAACTGTTGTGGATCAGGTTACAAACCTTTGGGACAACCAATGCCATGCAAAAGGAAACTCAATCTTAAAATGAAAATGGATATGTGGAATAATGATAGAATGTAATGGGACTCATGGCATTGTCTAAAGTTATATATGGGAGACATCATGCATCTAATGTAGGTTCGTAAATCATTGTAGTAGACTTTGAACAATCAAGGACAACAACATGCAAAGCCTATGACCTATGCAACTTGTTCAAGTGATGGTAAAACATAAAGCTATAGGGGTATTGAGGCCGAGGAGACAATCTAAATACAACATTTAGATGCATTTAAGGACAAGAAAAACATGCATGGTAGTCAAAAATGAGGCATAGGACTCAATATGCACCTACAATCATCAAGGGAGGGGCAACAATGGTTTTCAGCCTCTAACTTTAAATGGCCTTCTACGACATGATCCTTGTTCTCAGTTTGCTTCAGATGTTCATCAAGTTTATCAACTATTCTCAGTTAACAAGTCATGTTAAACCAAAAAGGCAGTCAAAAGCTCTAAGAGAGGCCTATTATTCCAATTATAGTCACATTATCCTGCCATAGACCTAACATTCCATTTAGGGCAGCAGCTTATGTTTTAGCTTTGGGTGCTTATCTTATCTATGGAAATCCAGAAGGACAAGGTCACCATCACCAATGGTAAGGACAGATCAATGAGGAAAAGATAAGCATGTAAAAGAGGTAAGTAGACATTCCCCAACACAATAGTCATTTCAAGATATGTTGCATAGTCTACAAAAGGGTTATGAGAAAAGGCAGTACAATACAAATCCATGTGTGAGTGATGTAAATGCAAAAACAGGAAAAGTTCATAGAATGAATGTTGCTTTAGCATCACTATCACAAAAAATAGTCACCCTAACATAAGATAATGAGCCAATCACCTCATACAGTTGACAGGCTTGGAACTCATTGCTCTATCCACAATCCATGAAGAAGGATGATCATGATTCTTTTAGGGGTTTGCGTATAGATAGGTTAAAGGGGTTTTGATACCACTATGTCAAGGATACAAGCCATGAAGAAAGAGTTTTTCAAGCAAACTTATGACATACCCCTTTAGAAGGTAATTTACATCATAAGAGGTGATCATGAACCTCACATAGTGCTGAGATTTGGTGACAAAACATAAAGCATGAAGGTTTTTTGGAAAAATCTTGACACCATAAAGGTTCCATGCCAGATAACATTAAAATACAGCATGACAAGGTGTGTGCCAATGAATATCGACGAGGATAGTGGCAGTGTTTTCAAAGATGTGCATGAAATTGAAGAGCAATGAATTGTGTGGTAGTAAAAGGAACTTAATTAGAGATATGCATCTTCTACCACTTTTCAAGGAGCATGATAATTGTTAACCGTGCATGATAGTGACCTAGGAACCCACAGAGAGTCTTGTGTAAAAATACCCAGCAAGGGCTTTCATAAGTTAATGGCAGTGATTCTCAGATCAGTAGGAAGATATCACAGTTATAAGGGTAGATATCACAATTTGTGAAGAAGATAATGATAATGCATGTATTAGTGACAACCTAAAGATTTGAAGGACAACCATCATGCAAAACAAGCAGATATAAAAGGCTAAGAATAGTCATCAACACTCATCAAGAGCCAAAATATTGATATATATCAAAATGTGCAAACCCAGTCACAAAGAATACAATCAGGATCTCGGTCATTATAGGAGTCAAGTCATCAAAATACAAATGAAAGACTTTATCGGCAATGGGAGCCAAATGGAACACTTTTAGATATGAGTTTCCATCAAAAAGAAGAGGAAAAATATGGAAAGAAAAGGGGAATTCTTTCTTATCCTCCTACTTTGCAAAGACCAATCAAAATCTTCAAGGTTCCAAACACTGTTTATGGGTTCTTGGGAAAGACAGCACATGCAAGCTACTTGGAATAATATCGAAGGAGCATTGAAGCAGCTCTATTTTCATGAATTTGAAGAAGTTACTTTGAAGGACATTGAGCAATTTAAAAAACCTTTCCCAAAGGTTCTTGTGCTTAGTATTAGAGTTGTTGGAAGCTTTAGTAATGTTCCATTTTTAAGGCTAGATACCTCTATTTTGGAAGCTTATTTTTATGGCATCAATAGGGTTTTCACAAAATATTTCCCTAATAAACCTCCCCTGGTATTTGATTACACTGGTAGTGTGCCACAAAGTCTTTGGAAACCCCAGTTGGCTACAAAGGTAAAGATTTTGGAATTCAATAGCACTATGTAAATAGTGGTTCTATATACTATAAAAGCAACTTGTAAGTGATCAAGGGTATGAAGAGAAATGCAAAATAATTCAAATATAGTGAATGGAGGTAGACATCATGCTATAGGTATGAAAGTAGCCATGGAAATGATTATGATGATGGGTTATTTTAACATGGAATTGCTTTAATAAATGTCAAGATGGGGAAAAAGCCGCTCAGAACTGCTAGAGATAGTCATTGCAGATATAATCTATAGAGGAATTGAAATTCAGTGGCCTATGTCAGACAACTTAGCAAGGGAGACTATAGAATATGGAATGGGAAGGATTTGAATATCCTTTGAGTATGGACGTTTTGTGCAACGACATTGAATCATTTTGTGCAGACTTTTTTTTTTCTCCACACAATGAAGCATTTTCCTATGGAAAAGTGATGGAGGTAGCTCTTGTTTGAACTCATCACTCTCTCATGAAAACTCATTCGCATTATATTCTTGCAAAATCTTGTAAAAAATGAGAAAACTGAAAATGCGGGAGGTTTCTTTACAATGACAAACCCACTTTGGGGCCTTAGTTTTTTAAAAACATTCTATAGGAAAAGGAAGTGTATTTGCAAAACCCAATTCATATGCTCACAGAAAAATAGAATTTTGCTACAAATTGGAGCTTTCAAGTTATACCCACACTGTACAATGGCATTGAATCATTTTACAATGAAATATGAGTTTTTCTTTCACAAATTAAGAAGACCCATATGGGTTTATCATGAGAGGCTAATGCAAAAGCATTAAACAATGGAGAGTATTCTACAGAAATGAAAAATGGAAACCCATTTCATGCATTATTATAGGTCGTGGCTAAGTATCTTTGTTTCTGCAAAATATATAAAACCCACCTCAGGTTTTTTTAATGAAACACAACATTGCTACAAATTGAAGGAAAATGAAGAACACCAAATTCTACAAGGGTTTGTTCCCCTTTTTTCACACAAAAATTTCAATATAAAATGGAGACTGATCTCACAAGCCATTTTTCTTCTATACATCAAAAACCCATCTGGGTTGATATAAAATTTGCTAATATAGAGGAAAATTGAAAAGACATTATGGGGCTTTCAGGTGAAGCAAAGCTACATATAAAGATACCCTATTGATGTCCATGGTCGTGGCCAAGAAGCATTTTTCTTCATGAAAACAACAAGAAAAAAATATAGATAGTCTTCATTCTCAAATGCAGAAAGGAAATAAGCATTTCATGCTTTATCTTAAGCTAGAAACGAAAATATGGCTTTCTTTTGCTCGAAATCTGAAGAATGGAGTCAACTAAAAGCTTACCAGAGCTTTTTTTTTCTTCTTCAACTTGAAAGAATTTTAATGGCCTCCATTAGAGCTTCATAGAATCCATCATGGCGGTTAAGTGAGGACAAAGTAACCATAGAAGAAAAATCAAGCAATAGAAATCATCAAGAAACATGCTACAGGTCGTAGTTTTTGAGCTCAATATGGCTGGTAAAAGTGGTAAAACATAGTTTTTTTTCACAAAAAAACATTTACCTGCTATTTCCTGATGTTTTCATCATGAAACATGCCAAGAATTGGCCCAGAAAGGCCTCCATTTTTTTGTGTTAACTCTAACCCTTATGGCGGCATCATTTTTCCAAAATGTTCGATGGTGAGAATGATTATGTTTTTTTCATTATTTTGGTTTTGATGATTAGGGTTTGACCCTACTTGATGGCTGATGGGATTTTGTCCCATGTTTTTTCAGAAAATGAATCATGTGTTAATGCAAAATGGGGGAGGCCGAATATATGTTCATTGACTTAGGCATTTTATGCCTTAAGTTTTTTTTCCTTGTTTCAAAACTTTGCTAAGTCCTTCAAGGATTTCAAACGTATGGAGTGTGCCAGGTCATATCAGATATGCCTTTGATTTTTGATCATGCATCATGTGCCTTGGAGACTTGGAATATGCTTTCCAAGAAGTGTGGAGGTCGACCATATAGGCCAAGTTTCTTTTTGAGCTTTTATGTTGCCTTTGCAAATCAGAGTATTGACCCCATGTGGCCTCACAGTGCAAAATGAGAGAAGGTAAGATAATCATATGCCTTATTGACCTTAGTAATGATTTTAAAATAATTTTAGCAGTTCATTATTGCTTTTTGCATTTGTTTCAAAACATTGAAATGTCATTTAAGTGATATTGTTAATCACTTTGATATTTTCACTTGCAAATGAAATGTAATTCATATTGATGGTGGGCCCCCTTATTTTGTGCTTTGAAATGTAAAATGACTTGATTAAGTGATGTATTATGAATCACTTAATCAAGATTATTATCTTTAATGCCTTTTGGAGTCTTGTGTTTTCAAAAAACACATATTGCATGAGTCAAAACTAGGGGACAAAATGATTGGACTGCAGACATGAGGAGAGTGTGGGGTGAATTATTTGACTATTTTGGAGAAACATGTGCTCTTTTGGAGGTTGTTTTATCATACTTTTGGCTTGAATATGGTCTTGGCTTGACCTTGGACTATTTCGAGGACTTTTTGGAGTGATTTTAGAAGGTTCTTTTTGTCCTCAATGTTGTATCCGACCAGAACCTTCTAGATGGACATGTGTGAGGGGTTTTTGGTGGGTTTTTGCTTAAGTATGCTCATTTTGAACATTTTGAGGGAGTTCTTTATTTTCCAATAGCAGGATAGCTTTGTTTCTTGTAGCTATTTTTCATGGAGTATTATTGTAACTCAAATGGACTTGTAATACAGTAAGCACTTTGAATCAATAGAATAGAACATTTTATCTTCTCTCTTTATGCTTCATGGTATGCCATTAATGATTGATCAGTTTGTCTTGTGAAAATTTATCTTTCCTTGCAAACTTGTCTCATGTTTATGCATCTATTTAGCAGAAAATGTATGTTTACATGTTATAAGTTGTGTTGTTTAGTAGTGTTGTTAGTTGTGAAACCCCTGTTTTGCTTTTAAAAGCACTGTTTATAGAACTCCTTATAAATTATTTATGTAAACTGCATTGGAAAGTGAGTTGTGTGAATCAAGCTTTATGATATTAATTTGAATGTGATAGGTTATTACCAGGTCTAAGTTGTTTTGGTGTATCACCTTAGGTATTTTCAGTATTAGGTTCATTTTCATGCAATTCTTACCCTTTACCTCAGAATTTTGTAATTAGGTGACATCAAAAGGGGAAGCCAACCCTTATCACTAGAGGTCTTCTTTTGAATAGGACACCCACAACCTGAAAGCAGTCCCATGTTACATCCAAACCTGCTAAGTTCTTTCACAGCTTGGCATTAGGGTGCAGATTTGGATCACTAACAGTTTTGGCACGCTTGGTGGGACAAGTGAATTGCTTCTTAGTTCATTTTTATGCATTTTTGTACTGTTGTTTGGTGTGTGCAATAGTAGTTTTAGCCTTTTAGAGGCATTTTCTTTACATACTTGGTAACTCCAAGAAGTTTTACTGGTTTTAGTATGATCAAGTGCTATTTAAATTCATGTAAATTTTATTTTTTCTCATTTTCTAGCTTCTGAATGAATAAACATGTCCATATTTCATGGAAACATGTCATACCACCCAGCATATCATGAAAATTCCAATTACCCACCATTCCATGAAAATCATGCATTTATGACCTCTTACCAGCCATACCACACTGAACAGCTTGTTGGTTTTGTTTCAAATAACCTTGTGGCAGAAAATTACCAGCATTCTCATGATGTTTCCTGCCCTCCCATTCCTGCTCAATCCCAATATCAACCAGTATATTCCCAGAACTAGCCTCGAGAAGGATGAGATCAATAAAGAACAAGAGTATCAAATGTAGCAACAGGAGGCTGACATGCATCAGGAGGAGTTAGCCTTCTAGACATACATTCAAGAGCAGGATATGGAGATTCAAAGGAAAAAAAAATGAGGGATGTCTGGAAAAGCAAATGGCTGTAGAGGAATGCCAACTAAGGTATGAAACTCAAGCAACCCCTTCCTTTCCTATTTTCAGCTCAATTCCTCCTACAATGTTGAATCACCTTGTTAATGAGGAGGTTTCCAAGTACAAGTTCCCTAGTTTTAAACAAGAGAAACCTTTCGAGCCCATAAGTGAGCCTACCAATGAGCCTTCTACCCGTAGGTTTCCAAGTTGGAAAGAGTCATATGCTCTACCTTGTGAATTTCCTCCATCTATCATTCAATTGGAACCATGCTCTAACATCTAGGAAGTAAAAGAAGAGCATACCCTTGGCCCGCACAACTCACTCAACATGGAGGAGACTAGGAGAGTGAACTTGTTGCATTTAGCTATGAAGGAATACAGGCTATAGCTACAAAAGGCTAAAAAAGAGAAGATTTCTCAAAATATTTTTTGCAATGTTTTAGCTAATGATCCTCCTGTTGTTGTCAAAGATGGTGAAAATGTTCCAACAGGACAACAAGGTGAAATGGTGGAAAAGGCTGACCAAGAAGGGAAATGTACATTTTGGAATGAAGAAGGTGTGAGTGTTCCCACTCCAAATACAGTTTCAGAACAACAAGAATACATCAAGCAGTGTGGTGAGTTGCAGGTTCAAGAATCGGGATAGTAGCCTGAAGAGGTTGAAAAGTGTGATGTAGGCTATGATTTCATAGCTTCATTTGATGATCTTCCATGCTTCATTGAGCATGATGAGGAGAGCATAAATCTGGCCATAAGTTAGAAACATGAGGTTGAAGAGGAGCAGTGTACTGTCGGATTTGATAATTTTGAGCATGTTATGCATGAGAAAGCTGAAGTTGAGCTTTATGAAGAAGTGTATATTGATATAATTGAACATTTTTGTTCAAAATTGGATGACAAGGAATCAAATCTGCTAGAGGAGTTTGACACTCATGCAGAAATTCAACAGTAGGTTCACAAGTTTGAACAAGAAAATTCTCATGAACCTGATGTGCAATGTCTTGTATGGTCTTATGAGCTTCCTTTCTACTATACAACAGAGCTTGAAGCTGATTTATCAGCTAAAATTCTGCTTCAAGAAGCTACTTCACTGTTTGAACACTTGACTGCCTTCATTGAAGAAGAAAAGCCTAATTTGGAGTACATCTCTTTGAGTGATAATGTGGATTTTAAGGTTAAACAAGCTGACTTTAAGAGCCTTCCAAGAGCTGACAGCTTTGATAAGTTATTAGCTACCTTGGAGGAAGGTGATTATTCATTAACCATGAAGGAAGAATCAACATGGCAAATCATTATGCAAGGTGAAGCCACGAAGCAGGACAACCATGAAAAGTAGAAAGGAAGAAAAGCATCTAGCAAGGGAAATTCAACCTTTGTCATTTCAAGAGGTTTCCCCATTAGATATTTAGCCAATTCAAAGCCCATGGAAGTACCAGAGGTCATGCTTGCACCCAAGTATGATGATGCAATTGAAGGAGAAGTTGAGTTTGGAGTTACAGTTGAAGTTGATCGAATTCAGCTCACCTATCCAGTTCAGGACAACAATAGGCATGATCGAGATCAAGGTGTAAGTGAGTTTCTTCACATCTTTCATGAAACATTGCAACAATATTTTGAATGTCTACATCTGTTTCATGTTCTTTAAGCAATGCATAATCATCTAACGCATCAGTTGTTGATTAAAAAGGGGTGTTATTTTGCACAACCAGTTAATTGTTTTGTTTCACCAGCTTCTTTGTTGGTTAGAGTAAGTTAGTGTAGTTTCATTAGTTAGATGCTTTTTAGTTTTCCCTAAGTTTTGTTCAGCACAGTTAGGTAGTTTTCATTCTGTAGTGTTGGGTTTCCTTGGTTTTCAAAGTGTCTCTTGTTGGTTTAGTCAGTTACAACAATTTGCAATGTTGTTTTCAAGTGGTGTTATCTTTCTGAGTGACCCCATGCCCAATGGATAAGCTTAGGTAGTTGGTCTCATGTTTAGCAGGAAAACATATAGCAGATGTCACAAAAAATTGTTACCTAATTTTTAGCTTTCAGCTGAAATTAGGTTTAGTGTTTATTCTTTTTGTGTTGTTCGTTTAAACATTTAAAAGATAAACCATAAGTCTGCTAAGTTTAGTATGCATGGAAAAAGATTGTCAAATGAAACAGATTATTTTTTTTCATTCCAATGTTGCAATTACAACAAATGAGAAAAGAGAATCATATGTGTACAAATGTAATCTTTTATTGATAATCATGAAGTGTACATGCCCCTCACAAGCTAAGGGACTAACTTTACTTATTCAATGAAAATAAAGAAACAATCTATACATTAATAAGTAAATAAAATAAGATGTGCATATAAGGGTGGAGACAAGTCATTTCTTGAGAATGACCAGTTTTGATGTGTCCTTTTTCCCTACTGCTTCCCCCAAGCTGCTTGTGTCCTTCCTAGCTCCGTAGTGCTCCTAGCTCCTGCATTTGAAAAACAAATGATATTAGAGAAATCCTCTAAGAAATGAAAGATCTCAAACCTTACATACACACCTACCTATGCATGTATAAACTAATCCCTAGGTGCATTAAATAAGCATGAAAACCTTGAATGTCCTAGAAAACAATGAAGTCATCAAACACATCCAAAATATGCATCTATTTTTCTAACTTGTTTGATTCATGTGCAGATTTAGGAAAAATCTTGTTACTGTTCTGATTCAGTTAAATGTAGCATGTGGGATAAATGTGGCTCCCATGAGGGTAGAGCTCAGTATGCTTTGAGAAAGAGGAAATTGTGCAACTTGATCAAAGATATACCTATTATTAATGCATTAAATCAATATGGAATCACACCATTTGATCAACTTTCATTATCAGATTCAAAAGATGCATCAAGTTCAATTATGCATCTCTTAAACATTAAGGGAGAAATCCAAGATACTATCAGGTCCCTCTCAACTTAACCCTATTGGAAAGCCACACATCACATAGGATGGTGAGCTTTCAGGTCACCAACATAGGTGACATGTGTCTACCCACTAGGATCAAAGTGAGGAGACAATGTTAATGATTGCACATGATGGAAAAGGTAAGCAACTATTGTGGAATAGGTTACAAACCCTTGGGGCAGTCAATGCCATGCAAAAGGACACTCAATATTAAAATGACAATGGCTATGTGGCATAATGATAGAATGTAATGGGACTCATGGCATTGTCTACAGTTATATATGGGAGACATCATGCATCTAATTTAGGTTCTCAATTCATTGTAGTAGACTTTGAACAACCAAGGACAACAACATGCAAAGCCTATGACCTATGCAACTTGTTAAAGTGATGGTCAAACATAAAGCTACATGGGTATTGAGGCCAAGGAGAAAGTATAAATACAACATTTAGATGCATTTAAGGACAGGAAAAACATGCATGGCAATCAAAAATGAGGCATAGGACTTAGTATGCACCTACAGTCATCAAGGGAGGGGCAACAATGGTTTTCAGCCTCCAACTTTAAATGGCCTTCTATGACATGATCCTTGTTCTCAGTTTGCTTCAAATGTTCATCAAACTTATTAGGTATTCTCAGTTAACAAGTCATGTTAGACTAAAAAGGAAGTAAAAAGCTCTAAGAGAGGCCTATTATTCAAATGATAGTCACATTATCCTGCCATGGACCTAACATTCCATTTAGGATAGCAACTTATGTTTCACCTTTGGGTGCTTATCTTATCTGTGGAAAGACAAAAGGACAAGGTCACTATCACAAATGGTAAGGAAAGATCAATGAGGAAAAGATAAGCATGTAAAAGAGGTAAGTAGACATTCCCCAACACAATAGTCATTTCAAGATATGTTGCATAGTCTACAAAAGGGTTATGAGAAAAGGTAGTACAATACAAATCCATGTGTGAGTGATGTAAATGTAGAAATAGGAAAATATCATAGAATGACTGTTGCTTTAGGGTCACTATCACAAAACATAGTCACCCTGAAATAAGATAATGAGTCAATCACCTCATATAGTTGACAAGCTTGGAACTCATTGCTCTATCCATAAGCCATGAAGAAGGATGATCATGATTCTTTTAGGGGTTTGTGTATAGATAGGTTATGGGGGTTTTGAGACCACTATGTCTAGGATACAAGACATGAAGAAAGAGTTTTTCAAGCAAACTTATGGCATACCCCTTTAGAAGGTAATTTACATCATAAGAGGTGATCATGAACCTCACATAGTGTTGAGACTTGGTGACAAACCTTCAAGAATGAATTTTTTGTGGAAAATGCTTGGTCATAAAGGTTCCATGCCAAATAACATGAAAATAGAGCATGAAAAGGTGTGTTCCAGTGAATATCAACGAGAATAGTGGCAGTGTTTTCAAAGATGTGCATGAAATTGAAGAGCAATGAATTGTGTGGTAGTGAAAGGAACTTAATCAAAGTTTTGAATCTGCTACCACTTTTCAAGGAGCATGATAATTGTTAACCGTGCATGATAGTGACCTAGGAACCTACAAAGAGTCTTGTGTAAAAATACCCAGCAAGGGCTTTCACAAGTTAATGACAGTGATTCTCAGATCAGCAGGAAAATATCACAGTTATAAGGGTAGATATCACAATTTGTGAAGAAGACAATGATAATGCATGTATAAGTGACAACCTACAGATTGGAAGGAAAACCATCATGCAAAACAAGTAGCTATAAAAGGCTAAGCACATTCATCAACAGTCATCAAGAGCAAAAACATGGATATATATCAAAATGTGCAGACCCAGTCACAAAGAATCCAGTCAAGATCTCGGTCATAATAGGAGTCAAGTCATCAAAATACAACTGAAAGACTTTAGTGGAAATGGGAGCCAAATGGAACACCTTTAGATATGAGTTTCCATCACAAAGAAGAGGAAAACACAGGAAAGAAAAGTGGAATTATTTCTTATCCTCCTACTTTGCAAAGACCAATCAAGATCTTCAAGGTTTCAAACATTATTTATGGGTTCTTGGGAAAGACAACACATTCAAGCTACTTGGAATAATATTAAAGGAGCATTGAAGCCACTCTATTGTCATGAATTTAAAGAAGTTACTTTGATGGAAATTGAGAAATTTTCAAAACCTTTCCCAAAGGTGCTTATGCTTAGTAGTAGAGTTGTTGGAAGCTTTAGTAATGCTCCATTTTTAAGGCTAGATACCTCTATTTTGGAAGCTTATTTTTATGGCATCAATGGGGTTTTCACAAAATATCTCCCTGATAAACCTCCCTTGGTATTTGATTACACTGGTAGTGTGCCACAAAGTCTTTGGAAACCCTAGTTGGCTACAAAGGTAAAGATTTTGGAATTCAATAGTATTGTGAAAATAATGGTTCTGTATACTATGAAAGTAACCTATAAGTGATCAAGGGTATGAAGAGAAATGCAGAATAATTCAAATACAATGAATGGAGGTAGAGATCATGCTATAGGTATGAAAGTAGCCATGGAAATGATTATGATGAGGGGTTATTTTAACTTGGAATTTCTTTAATAAAAGTCAAGATGGGGAAAAAGCCTCTCAGAATGGCTAGAGATAGTCATTGCAGATATAATCTACAAAGGAATTGAAATTCATTGGCCTAAGTTGGACAAATTAGCAAGTGCAACTATAGAATATGGAATGGGAAGGATGTGAAGATCCTTTGAGTATGGACGTTTTGTACAACGACATTGAATCATTTTGTGCAGACCTTTTTTTTTCCTCCACACAAAGCAGCATTTTCCTATGGAACAGTGATGGAGGTAGCTCTTGTTTGAACTCATCACTCTCTCATGAAAATTCATTCACATTATATTATTGCAAAATCTTGTAAAAAATGAGAAAACTGAAAATGTAGGAGGTTTTGTCACAATGACAAACCCACTTTGGGGTCTTAGTTTTTAAAAAACATTCTACAGGAAAAGGAAATGTATTTGCAAAACCCAATTCATATGCTCACAAAAAACACAATTTTGCTACAAATTGGAGCTTTCAAGTTATACCCACACTGTACAATGGAATTGAATCATTTTACAACGAAATATGAGTTTTTCTTTCACAAATTAAGAAAACACATCTGGGTTTATCATGAGAGGCTAATGCAGAAGCATTAAACAATGGAGAGTAATCTACAGAAATGACAAATGGAAACCCATTTCATGCATTATTATAGGTAGTGGATAAGTAGATCTTTGTTTCTGCAAAATATATAAAACCCACCTTAGGCTTTTTTAATGAAATACAACATTGCTACAAATTGATGGAAAATGAAGAACACAAAATTCTTCAAGGGTTTGTTCCCCTTCTTTCACACAAAAATGTCAATATAAAGTGGAGGCCAATCTCACAAGCCAGTGTTCTTCTATAGATCAAAAGCCCATCGGGGTTGATAAAAAATTTGCTAATATAGAGGAAAATTGAAAAGACATTATGGGGCTTTCAGGTGAAGAAAAGCTACATATAAAGATACCCTATTTTTCTCCATGGTCACGTCCAAGAAGCATTTTTCTTCATGAAAACAACAAGAAAACAATATAGAGAGTCTTCATTCTCAAATACAGAAAGGAAATAAGCATTTCATACTTTATCTTAAGCTGGAAACTAAAATATGGCTTTCTTTTGCTCGAAATCTGAAGAATGGAATAAACTAAAATCTTACCAGAGCTTTTTTTTCTTCTTCAACTTGAAATATTTTTAATGGCCTCCATTAGAGCTTCATAGAATCCATCATGTGGCTGAGTGAGGACAAAGTAACCACAAAAGAAAAATCAAGCAACATAAATCATCAAGAAACATGCTGCAGGTCGTGGTTTTTGAGCTCAATATGGCTGGTAAAAGTGATAAAACATAGTTTTTGTTCACAAAAAAACATTTACCTGCTATTTCCTATTGTTTTTATCATGAAGCATGCCAAGAGTTGGCCTAGAAAGGCCTCCATTTTTTTGTATTGACTCTAACCCTCATGGTGGCATCATTTTTCCAGAATGTTTGATGGTGAGAATGATTTTTTTTTTTCATTATTTTGGTTTTGATGATTAGGGTTTGACCCTACTTGATGGCCGATGGGATTTTGTCCCATTTTTTTCAAAAAATGAAGCATATGTTAATGCAAAATGGGGGAGGCTAAATATATGTTCATTGACTTGGGCATTTTATGCCTTAAGATTTTTTTCCTTGTTTTAAAACTTTGCTAAGTCCTTCAAGCAATACAAACGTATGGAGTGTGCTAGGTCATATCAGATATGCCTTTGATTTTTTATCATGCATCATGTGCCTTGGAGACTTGGAATATGCTTTCCAAGAAGTGTGGAGGTCAGCCATATAGGCCAAGTTTTTTTTTTGAGCTTTTATGTTGCCTTTGCAAATCAAAGTATTGACCCCATGTGGCCTCACATTGTAGAATGAGAGAAGGTGAGATAATCATATGCCTTATTGACCTTATTAATGCTTTTTAAAGCATTTTAGCATTTCATTATTGCTTTTTTCATTTGTTTCAAAATATTGAAATGTCATTTAAGTGATTTTGTTAATCACTTTGATATTTTCACTTGCAAATGAAATGTAATTCATATTGATGGTGGGACCCCTTATTTTGTGCTTTGAAATGTAAAATGACTTGATTAAGTGATGTATTATGAATCACTTAATCAAGATTATTATCTTTAATGCGTTTTGGAGTCTTTTGTTTTCAAAACACGCATATTGCATGAGTCAAAGTTGGGGGACATAATGATTGGACTGCAGACATGAGGAGAGTGTGGGGTGAATTATTTGACTATTTTGGAGAAACATGTGCTATTTTGGAGGCTTTTTTCTCATACTTTTGGCATGACTATGGTCTTGGGTTGACCTTGGACTATTTGGAGGACTTTTTGGAGTGATTTTAGAAGGTTCTTTTTTTGCCTCATTGTTGCATCTGACCAAAACCTTCTAGATGGACATGTGTGAGGGGTTTTTGGTGGGTTTTTTTCTTAAGTATGCTCATTTTGAACATTTTGAGGGAGTTCTTTCTTTTCTAGCAGTAGGATAGCTTTGTTTCTTGGAGCTATTTTTCATGGAGTAGTATTGTAACTCAAATGGACTTGTAATACAATAAGCACTTTGAATCAATAGAATAGAACATTTTATCTTCTCTCTTCATGTTTCATGGTATGCCATTAATGATTGATCAGTTTGTCTTGTGAAAATTTATCTTTCCTTGCAAACTTGTCTCATGTTTATGCATCTATTTAGTAGAAAATGTATGTTTACAAGTTATAAGTTGTGTTGTTTAGTAGTGTTGTTAGTTGTGAAACCGCTATTTTCCTTTTAAAAGCACTATTTATAGACCTCCTTATAAATTATTTATGTAAATTTCATTGGAAAGTGAGTTGTGTGAATCAAGCTTTATGATATTAATTTGAATGTGATAGGTTGTTACTAGGTCTAAGTTTTTTTGGTGTATCACCTTAGGTATTTTCAGTATTAGGTTCATTTTCATGCAATTCTTACCCTTTACCTCAAAATTTAGTAGTTAGGTGACATCAAAAGGGGAATCCAACCCTTATCACTAGAGGTCTACTTTTGAATAGGACACCTACAACCTGAAAGCAGTCCCATGTTACATCCAAACCTGCTAAGTTCATTCACAGCTTGGCATTAGGGTGCAGATTTGGATCATTAACAATACCACTATAGGGTGATCTTTTCATGGACTTTCTTTTCTTTAATATTAATACACCATTGTGCTTTGGCTTGACATATCATTTTTTATTGGTTTGAAGAGAAATTTATACCCATGTACAAGTTAAGGATGGCCTTTGATACCCCTTTGTTTCCCCTAGATAATTCAAGGCAGTTTTGACATTCATACCTCTTTACAAGTTCATTATCATGCAATGCCCTAAAAATAGGCATATAATATGATGACAGTCCTATGATGTCATGAATATCTTGTGGAAAACAACCTAAAAGTCTCTTGAATATACCATCTATTACTTGACAAGATTGTCATTTATAGCTCTGTTTATGACTCTCTATGCACAAGAGTGCCCTTTTCCACATGATTGTAACTAGCATCTTACCCTTTAAAAAATTTCTACCTATATCCTCTCTTACCTTAGGCATCACTATCAAGACCTACCAACATACTTTATCTATGACATTATCCTTTTTTCCATGGCACTATACTCTTACTATGGAATTGTAATTTTACTTTGGTATTTTCTTCTTACTATGGAAGCTTGATTTTTCTTTCAATTTCTATTCACTCTTTCTCTTATAAGGTTTTAATTATTTTATTCTTCTATCATCCTTGGTTTAGACAAGACTATTATGTTCAACTCAGGTAGGGAATCTTAAGAATCATAATGACAAGAAAAAGAAAGAATATATGAGCCTTATATAGTAAAAGAAGAGACTTCAATTTAATCACCTTGTGGATTTCCTTTTCTTTAAGATTGCAATGAAATCTCTTAAAGAATACAGGTTATTAACTATCATTCACTATCCTTTCCTAGCATAGCCATTTGAACATTTGGAAAATTATCTTTTGACTCCAAAATGAATATATAATTATACTATAAAACTTTTGTTATTACTATATATCTGTTAGAAATAAGGAACCAAGTAAAAACATACACATTGTATTGTTGCATGATTCTATTCATTTCACAATTTCAAACTCCTTAAAAAAGTGACAAGGTCCTCAAAGGTTCTTCAATTGTATCATGATGTCGCGCCTTTGCATGATACCTCAGTCTAATTGATGTGATACTCTTTGACTCTTTATTTTATCCAATATCACTTCATAATTTGGTGAGATCCTTGATGTTCCCATGCTAAAGAATCCTAAGTGATACTTTTACTCTTTTCCATATTAAGCATTACCACATTGACCAAACCATTCTCTTCTAATTTTTATCTATACATATTGAAGAGATTTACTAAGAAATATCTTGTGTGATAATTTTTGGTGACTGTCCTTTTGATGCATATCAAAAGATACTATCATTTGTATGGCAATGATTGTCATCTCTTTACAAGATAACTCTGCACACATCAAATTCGGTGATTCCTTTAAAATTCTTACACCACTATCACAAATCCCTTGAAAATACTTCAATTATGACTAACCTTAACATGTTTTATGAACTATCATTTTCTTGACTGACATATGTTCACATAGTCCATGCCAATTTCCCTACCATTTTCATCCACTATGGACATCTCCTAGTGCTCTAAACATGTAAGGTCATGCAAGATACTAGAAAAGTGATTATACACTATCATAGGGTATATGACTATATTTATGGATCATTTGAATGCTTTATGGATTTAAAAACACTAAAAGGTAACCTAAGATCTTGTTGTTGATCAAGTATGCACCCTTGTTGAGTTATCAACTCAAATCTCTATTGACACATGGGATGACTTCTCAAAGTGTGGGATTTGGAAAATTGAATTCCACCTCTAGAGAGGTCTAGTTTCTTTGATTCAATCACCTAAAATAATTAAACAAAATATTTGCTAAGAAAAAGAGTAAAAGAATTACTTGAAAATTAACCTACTTATTTTTAAGGTGATGCACTAGAATGATATCTAGACTCATGCTATTTTTTTGACATATAATTATCTCAATAGTATACTTTAAATTTACAAAACTCAGATGTTTACATATGCTAATGTATCAGTTTTTTGCAAGAAGGTTTGAATTTGTACAATTTTGAGAAGGAAATTTGTAGTTTTTCATAATTAACAACAAATCATATTCATCACACAACTAACAACCTATATAAATGTATTTTTTTGTTCGAATTTACTAATATGGGACATTTTTTAAGGATTTCATGAAATTCACAAAAAACATACATCAATCATCATATTACACACAAAGAACAGGAGTTGAGAAGGAAAATACTGAATTGTATTGATATAAGAGGTGTTCTTACAATGACAATCTAAAACTCTTTGATATTTTCTTTAAAAATTGAAATACAATGTTGTCCTTATTATAACACTAAATTTGAGTTACAAAACATAGCCTCTAAAACCATAAAGAAATTTTCATCTATTACAATTCTTAGCTTTTTAGCTAGTTAGAACTACCTTCAAAGTGAACCCAGTTATCCACTTTAGTTGTTCCTAACTTTCTCTCATCTAGGAACATGAAATAAGTATGAAATATTTTTTGGGTCAAACCTATCCTTGGGTGTTGGAACACCATCTCCCATTCTTTGAATCCTTCAAAGGATCCAAGATGGTGTTGAAGAAGGATAAAATTGTTTTTTCTAACCTCCTTTAATGAATATGCTCCTTACAAGGTTCCTAAATACTCTCAACCTATTGTCCATGTCACCAAACTACTCTCTATATCTCCTCAATTACTATAAACTAACTATTAACTCTCCAACTACCATAATTTCCCTTAAACATGTTTATAGGACATGTGACAAGGTTTTGAAGATGGTTAAATTCCCTAGGAGGGCATGGGAGAAGCTTCAAGATTAGAATTTGACGCATGTTTCACCTTGATTAAGATCCCTACTCTTCAACTATACTTTGGCAATAACACTTTTACCCTTATCAAGTATATGTAACTCAATTTTAGGAACTACTCTTTAGGATATTTTATGGCTTATGTCCTTTCATATCTCTATCATTGTGATTTCATGCTATACATACTTTATGATATTAAAACCTATAATTATTATGCATGTTCTTATGACCGTCATGAACTTTTAAGCCTTGTTAAGGTTTGATTTCTTTGAATGGCCATTTTTAGTTTAACATGGCTATCCCATCAATATATTTTTCTTTCTTGAGATAACTCACCTTTGATTTTCATCCATCCTTTTGTAACTATTGTCTATGCATTTTGAAGGGACTGGTACTGAGAAATACCTTGTGATTATTTTTTGGTGACTTTCCTTTTGATGTCTACCAAAAGACAGTGCCATTTGTATGAAAATGAAAATCACCTTCTTGAGTTCTTCATAACTTTCACAATACCATGTGTCCATCCAAAAATACATACATGATAGTGCTAGGAATATTACATAATTTGTGAGATGCATATAATATCTCTTGGGTTTGTTCAATAGCCTATTATATTAGTGGTACAAATGTTGAGTTGTTAAAACAACTCAATATAATAAGGAAAGTTGTTTTGGGAGTTTACTATAGTGTAGGAGATTAAACTCCTATATAAGTATGATGTATTTGATTGAAAAAGAAGAAGCTAACACATTTTCTTGTATTGTATTTTTTCTTCTTGTATTATTATTCTCAAAATCTCTGACAGATAGCTCTACACACATCAAATTTGGTGATGCCTCCAAACTAGAAGAACTAAAATTGCAAGCAATTGAAAAATTTGGGATTCCTATTTCCCAGGAAGAAAAAGAGATGATTTTTCGAAGACAAGCCATGGAGCTCCAAACTAAAAGAAAAATAGATTTGTTGATAAGAATGGGTGAATATTTTAAGAGGAAGATTCAGAGTGAAAATGAAGAAGCTACATAGAAAATCATTAATGAATTGCAAAGTGAAGTCGATGTTGATTAAAAATTGCATGATATTGATGTTGAAATAAATGCACAAGTTCTTCTGGATGAATAAGAAACTAAAAAATATGTCTCCTCCAAAAGATACTGTAAACAAAGATTTTAGGAACACTATTGGACACTTACCCTTCTAGGATCTTCCACCTAAAAGGGAAGGAATAGGGTTAAAAATCTATGTAAACACTCAAAGATTAATGTAAAGAGGGATGAAATTATGTCTAATTATGATGTACTAATGCACTAATCTAAAAATGAAATGATTTTATGATGCTAAACCTAAGAAATGCAAAGTACTGGAAAACACAATGTGATATGCAAAAAGATGAAATAAATACAGTAAATGCAAAACAAAAATTATACACCTGAAAGTGACTTTTCGTTTATATTTTGGCTTTGAAAATAAGAGGTTGTCTTCAACAAGTTTGCAACCTATTCTTTAATAATTTCCAATCCTTCAAAGTATCACAATCTGCAAACACACAAAGAAAGAAAGAGAAATGTTGAATGTTAGGGAATAGGGGTTTGCCTTGGTCAAACCCCTTTTAGGTAATTAAACCCAATGAAGAAATAAGATGAAGCATGAACATGAAATAATGGAATTAGTACCTTGCCATGATGATGGATCTTGAATTTTTGCAACAATGGGTGAAAATTCTTGCTCTTGAATGCTTTAGAATTGAGCTTGAATGCTATCTTGAATGCTTGATTCTTGCTTGCTTGACTTGATGATATGAATGAATGATGAATGAATTGCTTGGATAATGGATGGATGAAAAGTCTCCTTTTATAGAGGAGAGTTGAGAATAAGGATCATGATCAAGGGCCAAGATTAAATTAGAAAATAACTTAATCAAGGGTGGAGGTTAATTGAGAGAAGAAAGACATGGATAGATAAAAAAAACCTTGAGGTGGAAGATAAGATTGACACAGAAAAAGAGGTTGTTGGAGAAAATTATTTAATTTAGATGGCTGACATAGGAGAAATAAATAAAATATTAATTTTATTTGTTTCAAAAGAAAGATGGGAACAAATAATTAAATAATTAAAAATAATTGTTTACTTATAGAGGAAAGGTGGGGTGTTAAACATTAAATAATTATTTAATAGAGAGGGAAGGGATAATTAAATAATTGAAATAATTATTTAATTGGGGAGATAAAGAAAGGATAAATAATTAAATAAATATAACATTTATTTAATTAAAGAGAGAAAAGGCTAATGAATAATTAAATAATTGAAATAATTATTTAATTATAGAAGAGGGAAAAACTAACTTTTGAATTAAAATAATATTTAATTCAAAAGTGGGGGAAAAGGAAAAAATATTAAATAATTAAAAATAATTATTTAATATTGGAGGGAAAGTGGGGAATAATTAAATAAATAATATTTATTTAATTATAGAAGAAAAGGGTAATGAATAATTAAATAATTATTTAATTATAGAAGAAAAGGGAAAAGCTAACTTTTGAATTAAAATAATATTTAATTCAAAAATGGCGGGGGAAGGACCATTAGATTTAGAGGCTTAATAAAAGTCTAGAAAAGTGTGAAAGTGATTTACAACACTTATGTGGATGTGTAAAACACCTCACAACACTAAATCAAGGCCTCATTAAGTCCAATTTATCATTAATTATGCCCAAATTAGGTATACACTTTTTGGCAACACATTAAGCCCCCACTTTAGTGAGAGGATGAGCTTACTTCAAACTCTCACTAAAGTAGTCATTCAAGCAAAGTCCAATCATACCAATGCAAATGACAAAGAATGACAAAGATCAAAGGAGGTTGCACAAGCCCCCAGGATCCAAGATCCTAAGACAAGCCAACATAAGTATGAAAGGACACATGCAAGGTGAATGATTTGTAGCAAGACAAGATACATGATCATGCAATGACAAGAACTAGGAAATGAGATGGATCAAAGATGCACTCACTCTAGGGCCACAGGACATCAGGTTGTCTATGGGGAAAGTTGTCCCAAAGAAGTGGTTTAGTGAGAAAGTCATGCCAGTGTGCCAGCTTCCCATCGTATAATGAGAAATTTGTGCCAATGTTTTAGCTTCCCATTATACTAACCATACCAAAGTTATGCTCCCGATAACATTGCTAAGGCACTGCAATGAAAATGCTTTTTGTAAATGTTTTGAATGTCATGTAAAATTTTGTTGAAGGGGATTTTGCTTTGTTCATGTAAGGTCTTCTTCTTAGGGAGAATTGTGCCTAATGTCTCCAAGAGAGGACAAATTAGGGTGTCAAATCGTTATCCATGGGATACCTCATTTGCATCAAGCCACTTTTGTTGATCGTTATTCCCTTGTCAGATCATTATCCATGAGATGCTTTGTTCACATCAGGCCACTTTAGTTGATCGTACACTCTTGGAAGGCATCTAACCCAATGACACCACAAAGGAGAAGACACATCACAAGAAAAAGTAAATTACACCATGAAATTTGCAAAAAATATGTTGTCTATGTATGCCCCCACTTTAAAGTGGTTGCTACACACATTCTGTGAGCAATTTCTTTAAAGTAGAAGAGGATTGTGAGAGCTTATCCGAAAATCCCTATGCCAAGTCATATGTTTTTGATAAGCTGCATCATGAAGAAAGGGAGTATGTCATATGCGAGTCAATCTTAAGACATGTCGTCCACATCTAAAGCTTGATCTTATATGTTCATGAAAGGTTAACGATTAGCCAAAAGAGACAACAACAAGTGACATGCAGGGATAAGGATTTCTAACCCTTTGCCCCCATTTAGTGCAAGACAAGGGTGAGCCTGGAATGGATGATGGTATGTTGCCCCTTGCAAGGGATGCAAAACATGCAATAGTGAGTATGCTAGTATCCTACAACTATTACATGGCAAGGAGCAACAATTAATGTTATTTATGTGGATAAGGAAACAAAGTTTCTACTTGATACATTTTTAATGAGATATCTATCAATTTAGGATGTACCAAGGGTTTTCTTGGAATAATCTTGTGTGATAGTACGGTTGTTGAGTGAAGGTTTTTTGGATAGGTTGATTTCTATGAAAGGACAATCATGATCTGTCTCTTGTGTTTTAGGCTTTATAGGGTTGATGTTTGTGTGTACCATGATACCTTCCCTATTAGGAGAGTTTGTAGGAGAGAAGAAATCAAGATGTTGATCACATTCCATTAATGGGTTTTGTATAGTAATTTCAGCATAAGGAGAAGGGGCATCAAGAGAAGAAAAAACATCACATTTATGTTTTTCAATGATTGGATCCTTTTGCTCAATTATGTATTCTTGGATGGGGGAAACATTAGGAAAGGGAGAAAGAAGATTATCATGATTTTCAATGAATAGTTTGTCGAATCCCAAAATATTTTCTTCACAAGTAGGAGAGATATTAGGAGAAGAAAAAATATGATTATCATGATTATCTATGATTACAACCCTTTGTCCAATAATGTCTTCCAAAATAGGGGAAGAAAAATAAAGAGAATTTTCATGGGTGTTAAAGGTTTGATCATCTAATTCCAACATATCCTCCTCAAAAATAATGTGATTGTCATGATTGCTCACAAAAACATTCTCACAAATAGGGGATGAGTTAAAAGATGAATGTAGACTAGGTAGAGTGATGTTAATAGATGTGTTTATGATCTCATTCTTGTGCCATAATATCTGCCAAAGTAGGAGAAGTTATAGAAGAGGAGCTTTCAACATTGTCATGATTCTCAATGGGTACCAAAATGCAAGGATTTACACTCAAATTCTATGTTAATGAGATGTATTATGCCTAATTAAGATGTCCTAATGCTCTAATCTGAAGTTGAAGTAATCTAATGATGCAAAACTTATAAAAATTAACTTGTTTGAAAACACAGTGTGATTTTTCGTTGATATTTTGGCTTTGCAAATAAGAGGTTGTCTTCAACAAGTTTGTAACCTATTCTTCAATGATTTCCAAGCCTAAATCTGCAAACACAAACAGAAAGAGAAATGTTGAATGTTAGGGAATAGGGATTTTCCTTGGTCAAACCCCTTTTAGGTAATTATCCCTAGATTTTAACTCTCCTCTATAAAAGGAGACCTTTCATCCATCCATTATCCAAACAATTTAATCATTGGCTCTGCTCGATGAAATTAGTCCCCTCAATTGTTCACAAATGTTTGAAGTTTACACATGGCAATGAAATATTTACCATACACCATAGTGGCTTTAATCATTTATCATCTAAAGGTATTTTTTTCTTAGAAGCCTTTTGGCCCGCATCTATGGAACCCATCACCCCCCGTGAAGATTTATTTTTCATAGCCTACCAAAAGTTCAAATCCAAACACATAGTCGAGTTATCTCTTCGTAACATGTCCACGTCTGCTTCCACTCCACCTATCCTAGATGAAACCATGCTTCAGCCTAAGTCCGACATTGAACAAACCATACAACCTCTTGAACAACCACCCATAGACACTTCCTTGCCATCGTTTAAATGACCAAGGGAAAATGAAACCAATCCTATCATACCTCCCCACATTAAACAAGTGTATAAAGCTAAACAGAAAGTGATTGACCTATCTTCTTCAATTTCTTTCGTTCTTCCCCCTTTGGAAGAAAAGGAACCTATGATGGATCAACCCGCTCTTACACCTCAACAACTTCAAAATAAAATAAAACGCAATCACAGTGCTAGGGAGCATAGGCGTCGTCGTTGTCTCCTTGCTCGTCAGTCTCAAATGGAAGAAAATAAAGAAACCCAACCTCTGCCTTCGATAGAAGAAATAGATGACCACCCTCTTTCCCTTGACCCGCCAAAAGATAATACTTTCCATGCCTCACAACAAAATAAACAAATCCAACAACCACAACTTTTGATACATGTTTCCTTGGAAATAACCCTTCATCCTCCTATCGTCATCAATCTTGATGATGATGAGGAGATCACAAGAATAGATGAAGTGCATAACAATCTAAATTATTTATTTTCATCTACCATGAACCTAAATGACAAATCTTCTCAACCAAGTGAAGAACCTAGTACTCCTAGTTCGGCACTTGCAATTCTTCCTTTGGACAATCAATCGCCCTCGCAATATACTGAACATGACTGGGAGGTGGAGGACTTGTTAGATGGTTGATTTGAATCTGCCTAACTAGCCTTTTTGCATTTATTTTCCTTTCTCTTTTTCTTTGTATGTGGGTATTGTGTTCCCTTGTATCGTGTGTTTGATGTTCTCTCTCTTTGTACACTTCTTCTATTCGTACCTATCTTCTTCTATATGTCGTGCATTGTTTGTTTCCCTTTTGTTTTGTGTTATCCTTTTGGGGATGATGCAAAGCATAGAGATACCCTATGTCTCTTCCATGTTGACCCAATCAGTCCCTTTTCCTTGTCTTTTTCTTGTGTTTTCCTTTTGGGGATGATGCAAGGTATTGAGACCAAAATGTCTCCTTCATGTTGACCCAAAAGTTTTTCCTTTTCTTTTGCCTTTTCATTTTTCTCTTCGCTTGTGTTTTCCTTTTGGGGACGATGCAAAACGTTGAGACCGTAATGTCTCTTCCATGTTGACCCAAAACAAACTTTGTTTTTCTTTTGTTTTCGCTCTCTTTGTGTCATTCTTCCAGTTCTATGTGCTTTGGGGAATGATGACAGTTATGAGCTCTTTCATAAAAACATTACAACAACGAACATACTTACCCCAAATCCATAGATCCCTTATGTGTTGGGTATATTCCTTTCTAGGGGGAAACCCTCCTTTTTCTTTCTTTTCGTTTCCGTTTACATGAAGCAACCTAACTTAGAAACATATGACTTGGCATAGGGGCTTTCCAAGTTGGCTCTCATATCTTTTTTATTTTGCATTTTTCCTTTGCTACTTTAAAGTAATTTCTCTCAAACCATTGTGTAGCAATTCGTTTAAAGTGGGGGGCATACATTACCATATTTTATATTGCATTCTTGCATTCTTAGTGTAGCCTTGGAACTTCATACAATGTGTTTGTCACTTTGTGGGCGACATTGGGTGTGATGTCCTTCATAAGTGTGATCTATCTTAGCATATTACATTCCTCTTAGTGGTCCGATGTGATGCACTGCATCCCCTAAGTTCTGAATATTTTATTCTTTGATCGGTCCTCTCTTGGAGACATTAGACATAATGTTTCCTAAGTGATAGACCTCGCATGAACTTAACAAGACTCCTTTGAACACCTTTCACATTTTATTTTACATTTTATTTTTGCATTTTACATTTTTTCCACCTTGCATAACACAGCTTGCATGCCTATGGTACCTTTGCATTTGTTCATGAGTTCTAAGCATGTGAAGATTTGCTTGTCTCATGAAGCACGAAATGAATTTTTCTCTTGTGGCACCTTGTTAAAGTTATCAGGAGGTATAACTTTGATATGGTTGAGCGGGAAGCCTGTCTAGTGGCATGAATTTCCCCATAGCCACCTTTGTGTTTGTGAGTGCATGCCAACTAGCGTATGTATCTCTACTTTTGGGCTTTCTCACCCCGCGGACAGCCAAAAGTTTCATGGCCCCAGAGTGAGTATACTTGGATTTTCTCACCCGATGGACCACCATGAGTTTTGTCACCCCAGAGTGGGTATGCATCCTCTTTTTCAAACAATCAACCTAGATCTAATCCACAACAAGTTGGACATATGATCAAAGCTTCCATTCCTTTTCATCATCATGTGTGTTTTTTTGTTCTTATGTTTGGTTTTCCATGAGATCTTGATCCTGGGGGCTTAATCATCCCTCTTTGTTATTGTTATTTTAGCTTACCAATGTGAGTGCATTAGGATCCCTCTCGATGTGTATGTTGAGCTACTTTAGAGAGATTTTGAAGCAAGTTCATCCTCTCACTAAAGTGGGGGCTTAATGTGTGGCCAAAAAAAGTATAGATGACATTTTTACGCTCACTTGATTCTTTCTAATGGGCTTTGGCTTGATTTTTTCTTGATTTAATATAGTAATGTGGCTTAAACATTCAAATTATGGTGTCTTCTGAAGGTGTTGTGAAGTGTTGTAAAACATTTCTACACTTTTCTAGACTCTATTCATTACAACTCACCTAAAAATCACCTTTTCATCACTTATTAAGTCCTATTTTGAAGTGTTGTAAAGTCTTATAATAAGATTTCACACTTTTCTAGGCTTAATTTTATTAATTCAGCCCTTTCTCATGTCTAAATTACCCCTTAATACACTTTTTGATCATTTTTAAGTGTGTTTTTTAGGATATTCCCATTGGACAACTTTTAATGCCCCGAAATTCCCAACACCCACTTAATTTTCTTAAGTGGGACCAAGTCGCCCATAGGGGTGACTTAGTCCTTTTTGGCACAAAACTCAAAATAATTTTAAATTTCTATCAGGATTTTGTCCTCTAACCCTTGAGGTTGGCCTGTGATGTGTTACTTTTAGGAAATTTTAGTAAAATCAAGCATAAATAAGGGTTTTTTACCTCATTTTACATCTCCTAATTCACTCAAGTAATCTTCCATCTCATACAATTATCTATCTCTTGCACTCATTAAGCATTCAAGAAAATCAAGCATTATTAAGTCAAGCTATTGGAGTTCTTCATTGCATATATTCAGATTTGAGCATCAATGATGTGGTAATTTTAAGACATTTGCATTTGCATTTTATCTATTTATCATACTCATTTCATTCTATTTCATTGTTTAGGGTTTGATTACCAAAGTGGGGTTTGACCAAGGCAAACCCCTATTCTCTAACCCTCAACCATTATCCCCCTTTTGCATGTGACTTTTGTATGCAGATTTTTCAAACAATAGGTGTTGAAAAGTGATCAAAAAGTGCATCAATTCAATCAAGTCAACATCATCCTATTTCAAGCTTGGAGAGACTTTTTTCCCCATTTTCTGTAGAATCAAGTACAGACACCTGTCAGAAAAGGAAGTACAAATCTAAGACTACAAGATTTTGTCCCAAATTTCCCAAAATCTGCAAGAGGACTAAGTCGCCACTAGGGGCGAATTAGTCCCGCTTCCGAGCTTGAAAACTGATTTTGACATTTCTGAACACCCATTTGGCAGATTCTTGTTCTGACAAAGTTTCTCGAAACTGGGACTAAGTCGCCTAATCTAGCCTAAGAGTTCCTATCAACATTTCAGTCAACTTTTCCAAGATTCCATAATCTTTCAACATCAAACTTCTATTTCCAGGTGCCCCTCTTCCATTTTATTTTGTTATTTCATCATATAGTTGCATTCCTTAGGCATTTATGCATATCACATTATGTTTTCCAACGCTTTGCATTTTCATAATTTTGCATCATTAGATCACTTCAATTTCAAATTATTGCATTAGTACATCATAATTAGACCTAATTCCATTTCATTAACATAGTCTTGAATGTAAAACCTCACATTTTGGTACCCCTATCCAATCCCCTTTCTCCGTTTAGGTGAAAATCCTAGGAGGAGCAAAGCATTTCTGATTCAGGTAAACCAAAATCATTGTTCACCAAAATGTAAACAAAGATTTTAGGAACCCTATTGGACACTTACCCTTCTAGGATCTTTCACCTAAAAGGGAAGGAATAGGATTAAAAATCTATGTAAACACTCAAAGATTAATGTAAAGAGGGATGTAATTATGTCTAATTATGATGTACTAATGCACTAATCTGAAAATGAAATTATTTTATGATGCTAAACCTAAGAAATGCAAACTGCTGGAAAACACAATGTGATATGCAAAAAGATGAAATAAATACAATAAATACAAAACATAAATTATGCACCTAAAAGTGACTCTTTGTTGATATTTTGGCTTTGAAAATAAGAGGTTGTCTTCAACAAGTTTGCAACCTATTCTTTAATGATTATCAAGCCTTCAAAGTACCGAAATCTGCAAACACACAAAGAAAGAAAGAGAAATGTTGAATGTTGAAGAATAGGGGTTTGCCTTGGTCAAAACCCTTTTAGGTAATTAAACCAAATGAAGAAATAAGATGAAGCATGAACATGAAATAATGAAATTAGTACCTTGCCATGATGATCATGAATCTTGAATTGTTGCAACAATTGATGAAAATTCTTGCTCTTAAATGCTTGATTCTTGCTTGCTTGACTTGATGATATGAATGAATGATGAATGAATTGCTTGGATAATGGATGGATGAAAAGTATCCTTTTATAGAGGAGAGTTGAGAATAAGGATCATGATCAAGGGCCAAGATTAAATTAGAAAATAACTTAATCAAGGGTGGAGATTAATTGAGAGAAGAAAGACATGGATAGATAAAAAAAAACTTGAGGTGGAAGATAAGATTGGCACAGAAAAAGAGGTTGTTGGAGAAAATTATTTAATAAAAATTATTTAATTTAGGTGGACAACATAGGAGAAATAAATAAAATATTAATATTATTTATTTCAAAAGAAAGATGGGAACAAATAATTAAATAATTAAAAATAATTGTTTAATTATAGAGGAAAGGTGGGGTGTTAAACATTAAATAATTAAAAATAATTATTTAATAGAGAGGGTAGGGATAATTAAATAATTGAAATAATTATTTAATTGGGGAGATAAAGAAAGGATAAATAATTAAATAAATATAACATTTATTTAATTAAAGAGAGAAAAGGCTAATGAATAATTAAATAATTGAAATAATTATTTAATTATAGAAGAGGGAAAAAATAAATTTTGAATTAAAATAATATTTAATTCAAAAGTGGGGGAAAATGACAAAATATTAAATAATTAAAAATAATTATTTAATATTGGAGGGAAAGTGGGGAATAATTAAATAAATAATATTTATTTAATTATAGAAGAAAAGGGTAATGAATAATTAAATAATTATTTAATTATAGAAGAAAAGGGAAAATTTAACTTTTGAATTAAAATAATATTTAATTCAAAAATGGGTGGGGGGAAGGACCACTAGATTTAGATGCCTTATAAAAGTCTAGAAAAGTGTGAAAGTGATTTGCAACACTTTACAACACCTTTACAAGACATGCATTTTATTCAATTTGCAAGGATCGAAGACCTAATATGGATGTGTAAAACACCTCACAACACTAAATCAAGGCCACATTAAGTCCAATTCATCATTAATTATGCCCAAATCAAGCAAGGTATACACTTTTTGGTGACACAGATACAAATGAGAAAAACATATCTGATCGATAAGAAGTAGAAGGACCCTCCAGATTGCAAGAAGGAGAAGGTGTCTCCAGTGTGCACAAAATAAAAGAAGTCTCTAACATAGAGATGGAAAAAGAAGAAAAGAGAAAAGAGGAAAAGGTGAAGGAGAATTTTGTGCAAAAGAAAGAAGATAATCCTAAGAAATTTTAGGATACTGCAATGGAGATATTTGAGAAGAAAAATGCTTCCATGGATAGAGGTTAGGGTTCTTAATCATCATATTCTTTGAAATATCTTTTGACTTTTTAGATGCAGTTTCAACCTGTGGTGACACTTCAACTTCTGCAAGTTCCTACTCATGAAGGACAAGTTCATCTTTCAAATATTTCTCCCCTCCATAAATTACATCTTGGTGATATCTTGCACGTTTCAACAAGGAAAGAGATTATGCAAGAATACATGAAGATGACTAGTTTAATTGATGATGTGGTAAAGATAATTCAGGAAGGATTACCAGAGGTAACATAGATTCTTCCTTGCCTCTAGAACAAAAATTGAAGTTTTTGATGGATTAATTTAAGGATAATTCTTCACACTGAGTAGAAGGTAGAGAAATAGGCCTTGAGGAAGATAAATGGTAAAAGAATGGTTGAAGAATCTAATCGGTGTGCTAGTGCAAACAATAAATTTTAAGAAATTTCAAAAATGTTCAAGGAATGTATCAATGAAGTTACTGCTTTATATCAATTCTATTTGAAATGGTTGAAATCCACCAAGAATATCAAATATCATATTGAATCCATTGATTCATAGCTTACTCAATTGGTCAATATATATGATTTTTCAAAAGACAAGGATGGATCAACTAGGGCACAATTAGAAAATCCGAATGTGTTGTTGTCATTACTATTGGTATATGGAGCCTAATCAGACTCAGAGGTTAAATTTTCCCCACTTTTATTGGCGTGGTTTTCCCCCAAATTATTTAATGAGGTCAAGGGGCAGCGCCCCTTGCGGGGTCTAAGGGCAACGCCCCTAGCGCGCTCCCTATCATGATACAAGACGGGGTTAAGGGGAAATGCCCCCAAAACCTCTCATGATTTTTTATTATTTTATAAAGGCATCGGGTGTTATTTTTTCTATTGGCCGACATAAAAAAACCCTAATTTTTGTAACCGACATAAGTCTTGATAAAAGGCTAAGGGTTTGGGTTTTTGTTGGCATGGTATTGTTGCATTTGCAGTGGTATTGAGTTGCAAGGATTACTGGTTGTAATCAGTTTGATTTACTGGATAATAATAATGGACTCTTTGTTGGTGGACGTAGCCCAAATTTTGGGTGAACCACGTTAAATATTGTCTCTTGTTATTATTTTTGTGTTTTTCATTCCTTTGTTTAATCTGTATTTGCATGTAATTGATATTTTATGCATGCAATTCCTAACAATTGCTTTAGGATCAAAGAGAATAAATTAAGAAATAGTTTTGTAAATTCATGGAAGTAGTCAACTTGAGACTTCCTTCATTATCTGGGTTGCTCGTTGAAGCAAAAAAAATTGATCAAAATATGATAGCTCTGATAAAATATGATAGTGGGGCACCTTGATCATGAAATGTCTTCAAAAGGATAATTTTTCAAATGAGTGTGTTCAAGTCTAAAATCATGTATCAAGGCTATGTAATGATGAATTTGAATGTATCATGAATAAATCTTAGGTGGTCACATAGTTGGATTTTCAAAATATTGCTAAAAGGTGGGAAAGTTGTCATAATGTAATTATGTAAACAAAAGTGCACAAATTAGGAATATTAAGAGGCATGTGGTAGTTTGAACCAAATGGGGAGTTAGAAAGACAGTTACTAAGAGGGAACATCTATAAAAATCCTTGTAAGGAAAGGAAAAGTAGATTTCTTGTATTCTTGTAACCAAAAATTTGAAATAAAACCCTTTTTTCTGAGTTTGCAACATTCTTTCCTTTATTTCTAACTTTGTATTGATAGTTTAGCAACAATAAAGGCTAAGTCTTGTGTGATATCTGTTAGAAAGGAGTTAGTTTCCATTTCAAGCAGTTAGGAGGTTAGATTTTTAAGAAAAAAAGGAAAAAGAGACAATTCCCTGTGTCTTGGTCTGTGTTCTTTCACAATAGTTTTGAGAGTCTTCTAAAGGAATAAGGCCTCCATCCCATAGATGTAGATGTAATAGTTCAATGAGATGGATTGAAATAAGTTTATTTTCATGTGTTTAGTATTTTTTTGTGGTGGCAGGGTAGTAGAAGATAAAGGTGCAAGAACATGATGATTGTTTCAAGACAAAATATGAGTTTTTTCCCTTGAAAATGAAGTGTGCAAACAAGGCATTGAACAATCTACACGTGCATGACCTTGGAGATAGTTTCAAAAAAATAAGTAGAAATATTTGAGCCTAATTCAAGTGGTGGCCGGTGTGTTGAAGGTTTGCAAGTGTGTTAAGTATGAAACCCTCCCTGTTTTGTGGTGTTTTCAACCTACAACAAGGGTTTGACTATTCAGTGTGTTTTTAAGTTTCTCCATTCTTAAAAATGAATGAATCCTGAGTTTTATGATGTAACTAAGGACTTTTTGAAGGTTTATGATGTTTTGGTGGAGTTTAGAGACCACTTGCTTTGATAAAATGGGCTAATTGGAAGCTTTTAGGTGTAGAACAGTCCAGTTTCTGATGTTTTACTTCAAACAACAGTACTTGGTATTGTAATATGTTAAAATGGATAGAAATGGGCTTTCAAAATAGTGATTGACTTAAGGAGTCTTAATATGTGATGACTGATATACCCATTTAAAGTGTATGGCAGTGCTACAAGGGAAGTGGCCTTTGAATGGAAGGAACTTGTATTATGATGAAACAGAGGAAGAAGTGATTGTAAAGGCTTGGTAAATGATTTATTTAAGATTTCAAAGAAGTCCTAATGCCTTAGAAAAGTCGAGAATGAAGTGTATGTTATTTTGGTGATTTGGGTATGGGGAATTCTGAAGAGCCATGACTGTGCACTACTGAATTTGGCTCCATTTTTTGACGGTCGTTTGTTGGTCGTTCGACAAATATTTGTCGGAAACATGACGAAATGGAAAAAATATTTGCGTCGCTATTTTTTTGTTGAAAGGCCGACGACAAATTAAACATCGAAATAACAGCGAAGAATCGTCGGTCGTCGGCATCATGTAATGGCTCAGACTTTCGTCAAAATATCGACAAACACTTCGTGTATCCACCGACGAATTACACTAGAAGTTCGTCACCAGTTCGACGAAATGGGCAAGGAGTAGCGTTGAAACAACACTAGATGTTCGTCGCCATTTCAACAAAATGGGAAAGGAGTAGCGTCGAAACAACACCAAAAGTTCGTCGAATGTGCGACGAAATAGGCAAGTAGTAGTGTCGAAAAAACACCAAGAGTTCATTGAATTTGCGACGAAAATACCAAAGAGTAGTGTCGGAAGAACACCAAAAGTTCGTCGAAAGTGCGACGAAATGGGCAAGGAGTAGCATGGAAACAATGCCAAAAGTTTGTCAAAATTGCGACGGAATGGGCAAGGAGTTACGATGAAACCTTCATCACAGCTATAGAAACTTCATCGAACCTTTCTGTTGATTCGTCGGTGGTTTTTGTCGAAATTGCGACGAAGCATCACTTTTTTTATAAAAAAAAATTCGTGGAAATGTACCATTGTGAAGACTGATGACTGATCATACATATAGAATGCATATTGGTTTGATGCTTCAAACATTGCATTTCTTATATTGAAAAGTGTATTACCTTATTGAGCTTCTCTTTGTTTCGAGAATAGTTTAATATTCTCTACTTAACAGGGCCAACCACGTGACGGTGGAAGCTCATTTGGCCCCTCCCCCTCACATCACTCTCAATTCCCCATACCCAATCATATAACATTAATCATTGATTCATCCATTAATAACATATAACATTCATTCATTAACATATAACATTCATTAATTAACATATTCACATTCATTCATTAACATATAATATTCATTCTTTCAGTTTTTACATATTATCAAAATATGGTTGTCATGATATGATTACAATCACTTTTTTTTGTTTCTTTTTTAAAGCTAAAAAAATATGAAGTGGAGTATTGTTTTCTAAATCATCTATCCCCCTTTAGTTGTTCTACCCTCTACTCATGATCTTAATGTATGCCTAGTCATCTACTCATGACATGGACTCCGTTGCAAGGGGGGTCTACCGCAATAACAAAGAAATGTTAAACTGATATGTTTTATTATTATTGTTACAAGTATTTCATTAATTAAAAGAAAAT
>VDFB02086318.1:0-55477 GCA_007258455.2 Sequoia sempervirens
ATCCCAATACATGCACTACCCAAGAAAACTCAAAGGGTGAACTAAAGTTACCACAACCTTTTCACAATTACAACTCTGGAAGACTTAGATTCACATAATAAAAAATATTTTCCCCCCAGTACACAATTACAAAAAACACGTGCTTTAATAAACACAACACCAAGCAATAACAAATGCTATCATTCGGATTTCCTAAATCCAATACAATCAATTTTGCCTATTAAAATACACCATTTAAATATAATTCCATTTAGTAAATCCATAACGATTAAGCAAAAGTTCAATTTCCAAATCCACAAATATAGATTAAACAAATCCCAATCTTACTAATAAAATCACTTCATTATAAAATAACAACTGGTGCTTGCATGCACTTACCCCTTTAATATTTCTTTTTAAAAAAAACATTTACTAACTTTTAAAAAAAAATTAAATAAATATATTTAAATATATATATATATATATATAATATATACAATTATACATATACATAATATATATATTATTTAATATACATAAAATTATATACATATATTATATATAATATATATACATATTATATATAATATTTATATATCATATATAATATATATATTTTCGAACCCAAATGCAATATATAAAGCAAAACACAAATACCTGCATGCACAAGGATGCAGCCCTGGCTGCGACATTACCATGCAGGGGTTTTCGCTACCTGTGGCAGCACTTACCCCACACGGATGTGGGGAGCGTTACACACAACAACGCACCCCTAGTGTGGGTGCAGCTAGGGTTTTTACCCCCGACCAAACTAAAAATGAAACTCATTTAATTTTTTATTCATTTATTTTCATTCCACAGTGAAGCATTCATCATACGACAATTTTAGAATTCGCTTCCCAATAAAAAATTCCACATTGTTTTAAATAAAACAAACATTTATATAATATATATGTGTGTATATGTACATATATATTTTAATATATATGTATATATATATATATATGTATATATTTATATGTAAATTAATCCAATCATAGATTTAAGTTGAGCAAATACATTACCCAGAAGAAGTTTTCTACAGGAAAGTTTAGAGATTTCATTTTCCCAGATAATTAAAAAGAATTGGGAAGTCAAAGTAAAATGAAGGTTTTTCTACAGAGATTTATATAATTTCCTTTTGTATCAATTTCTTTCAAATGATCAATTTACACAGAGGATTTTTAATTGTTTTCTATAGAGGTTCCTCTTTCATAACAATATTTTAAAAGAAAGGAACAAAATCTTCTATAGTATTACAAATCTCTTCCTAAACTTTTCCAAGTTGCATTACAGTAATATAAACAACTTTTCAATTTAAAATTCACAAAAACAATAAAGAAACCTGTTCCAAAAGAGTTATTGCCTCAAGAAATGTTGTCGAGCTTCTTTGTAGCTTCAATTCTCCAATGTAGCCAAAGCTTCCTCTAGTGCTATTGCCTCTTTCCAGAAAACACAACCATACACAACAATACACAGCCAAGAATTCTACAACAAAATCCTAAAACAAAATCCTCAGAGAGATCCACAATTTCCTTAGCAAATTTTTCAACCAAACAAAAACTCTTCCCGTGAAACAACTCTCTTCCCTTTTCTCCCAATATTTTCTCCAAGAATCCATTTACAACAATCAGATAACAAATTTTTAACTCACAATTATCCCAATCAAAATATTTTTTCCCTCAACAACCCCAAATATTTTCCAACCACATGCATTTGAATAAAACAAAACAATTTACTAATTGCAACAAATTTAAATACTCTTATTTATTTAATTACCATTTTTTTTAATAATAAAAATTACTCAACAACATAACTAAATTAAATTTATTTATTTTTTTATTATAAAGCCTTCATAACAATAATTCAATTAATTAAATATTTAAATCAAATACACATTTAATCTACCAAATTAAACTTGCACAATAATAAAATACCCAGAACCACAATGATAAGGCTAAGACCAAAACTCAAACTGACGACACACTGTACTAGGGTAAAGGTATGACTAGGTAGCTTGTTACTATCTCCCAATATTACTATTGAGTAGTGGACACGCTCAGACCTGTGAAACCAGGTGAAGTCGTTGTCCTGTACCTGCAAACCTACAACACAAGCAAGAGTCGTACATGTATACATATAGTAATTCATACACACCGTGAAGAGAGAATCGTGGAAATCACAGGGCACTCGCAAGCGAGTGATGCAATACTGTTCTCTTCACCAATACAATGTCACATCAACTGATGAGATAATATATCAATTAAACTACAATAAGAATATATAGCAATGTCATCACAACTAAGCATCTATGCAAACATAAAGCATATTAAACATAATCACCATGTATATAATGTGTCATCACATCAATATAGTCTATCATCGCTCCACTGTCAGTGATAGAATAACAATAACATAAAATAAAGTCTAACAAAGTATCTAAGCTGATAAGAAAACATAACAAATCAAAGGGATGTCACATGATTGGTTACTAGTTGGTGTCGGGATTATCCTAAAAAAGATGCAATAAATGAGGCTTGTGGATGCAAAATAGGGCCAATTAAAGCATAAGAAAGCCAAATTATTAGTGACAAGCCTAGAGGAATGTGAAAGTGTGTTACAACACTTTACAACACTCCAAATAAGGAAAGATTAGGATTAATTATGATTTAAATTGATAAAACCCAAGAAAAGTGTGAAAGTGTGTTGCAACACTTCACAATAGTTTTGTAAGGCACCATTAAAATCCATTAGCTAAAAAGGGCCCAAGACCTAATGTGAATGTTTTATCCACATTACAACACTAAATCAAGGCAACATTAAGCCAAAATCCATAAGGAATACCCAAACGAGTGTGAAAAATGTCAAAGGATCCTTTTTTTGACACTACACATATAACCCTCCATATAAATATGTTAAAGGAATTAATATTGAAAATAAAAATTCTAGTTAAATTTTACTAAAGTACCAATATATGTTCACATGTATGTGTACCTATACCATTTAAGGTGAAAAAAATAAAGGGCACAAGAGTTGCACTAAAAGATAACATGGTCAAATTGGTGAACTTTGAAAGTAAAATGCACTCTTTAAATCAATCACATGGCCAAGTGTTTACAACAACCAACCTTTTTTAGAAGTGGAAAAATTCAAATAGGTTGCAATTAGACATCCACAAAATCACTTTTTTGTCCCTAAGCTACCATAAACACAGGTCCATGTCATCTATATAGGCTATCAACTACACATGTTCTCATACTTTCTCTCACTTCTACCTGTTATCTTCCAATTAATAAAGGTACTTATACAAAAACTAATGGTGTAAGGCTCCCCTGCTAGACTTAAAAACAAATCAACTCCATAATTCATAACAATTCATGCTAAAAAAATTATATAATTTTTAAATTTAATGACAATGTAGTGTCATAAAATTGCACCCTATGGCACTTTCACACTTGCGCATTTGGCATCCTGCATTTATGGCACCTAGTGGTATTTATGAAAAGGACCTTATGAGTCAGAATTTCACGATTCCAACTCCATAATGGGCAACGATGAAGCATCAATAGTTCGCCACCTCGTTTCTTGCAAAGTTATGAGTTGGATGCCTGTGCGATGCATGGACATCCATACGGTGTGCAAGCATCCCTGAATTTTATGAATTTAAATGAGGAATCTCGGGAACCTTTTTTTGTGCAACGTGTTGTCATGGAAAAATCTCAAGTGTAACGACTCTTCCCACCCATGCAACTTCACAAAACCCTCTTTTTCACTCTCATTTGCATTCATTCTTGTTTGATAGCATATTTTATTTTGTTTATATTTTGTGATACAAGTTCTCCTCCATAGCAGATTTTGCTTTTATCACTTGTCTTTATATTTCATGATATGGGTTCTCCTCCATCATCGGGTTTTCTTTTATCATTCATTGTGTCTACTTTACTTTGTTTCTTTTCTATGCTCTATCTATTTGGTTGTCATTGGAGGTGGAACCACCAAAATAGGGGTTTGATTGAGGCAAGCCTCAAAATAGCCCCAACATTTTTCCTCATTTGCCATGTGTGTAGGTTGCTTATGTGTGGAGCTTTGCGGAAGGCTTCATAACATTGGACCTTCTGTGAGTTAGTATTTTCCCTTTTATGTCATTTCCTTTTCACTCCTTTTTTCTGTTAATTAATTAGAATATTCAAACTTCAAATTCTAAGTAGACAATAGATTATTTGAGTTCTATGCACATGCTTATCTCTATGTCTGTATGAGATGTCAGTGCATCCTTGGGATGACACTGCACTGCACTATCGTCTGATTCTCGCGCTAATGTCGTTTGGCCAAGAGCTAGCCTACTTTTCCCAAAAATCTGTGTAATATGCTCTTTCGAGTCCCAATGTCCTTTATCCATGAGCATATTAGAAACTCTCTTTTAAGTACATTTTTACAATTTCTTTCATCTTGAACCTCTATTGCTTGAGTCTATGTCATTGAGGTGACCGAGGGAATTTTTCTCCCTTTAGACCCTATTTGTCTTGGGACTTAGGAGTAGCAAATCCCCTCCACATTTTGGTGAACCTGACGTGAAAGAAATCATGTCAGATTTTTTCTTTGATGTTTTAATGCTTTCAATAATTCTTTTTCTAATGACGATTTCGATATGCTAAATGACACCTTGGATGATTTCTTAGAAACATCTTCTCCTATTTTTAGATCTCCTGAATAGAATTCTTCATCGCAACTATCTACTTCATCTTCACAAGTCAAAGATTCTGTAAATGTAGTGGCAGTCTTCATAGCTCCTCAAAGGCCTAAGAGACCTGTCATTTACATGACTTTGTCTAGCCCTTCTCCTAAGAGGATTCATTCTATTCGTGGGGTTCCAATATCTGATGACTCGTCGAACCTTTGCATAAGATTCTTAAAAGCTATGACTCCTTATAATGTTGTAGGTCATATATATAACATTAGAAGGAATCAACCTACTTTCATTCCTACCTCTTTACCACCTTCTCAACCAAGTCTTCCTCCAACACCTAAACCTACAACTAAAGCACCTGGTGATTATGATCTTATCGAGCAAATTTGTAGTACTCTTGTCAAGATCTCGCTATGGGGTTTGCTTCAGTCTGCTCTATTTTATCAAGCTATTCTCCATGAATCTTTGTAAAAGATCCTCTTGCCTTCTTCCACTAGGTCGATAGATGTCAATGTGTTGATGGCTCATATTCATGTGAATTGGCCAAATATTATGTTCTATCCATAGGAACTCCCACTTCCAAAGGTATAGAAGCAAGTGAATCCTCTCATGATTATAATCAATATTAATAACATTGGTATTAGGTGTGCTCTCATTGACACCGGTTTTGCTCTCAACATATGTAGCATTGATCTATTGCTTAAGATTAAGATTGATTCATCTTGTTTAGTTGCTTCTTCTATGTACATTCATGGATTCAATAACATTGGTCGTCAAGCCTTAGGCATGATAATCTTGCCTTTAATTTTGAGACTTGTTACCATACCCACCTTGGTTTATGTTATGTTTGGTCCTTTACCTTACAATATTCTCTCGGGAGGACCCTAGATTCATGCTTTGGGGGTTGTAACCTATACTTTACATTGTTGTATAAAATTTTTTACTAATAATGAGGTCATTACGATCAAGGCTAACCCTGATGCTATACACTTTTGTGAGATGGAAGCTATTGGTTAGGCCTCGGTTGCTTCTACTCTTAAAAATTGCATTCCATCGTTATCTTCTAATGCATTGATGTCCTCTTTGGCAGTGCTTGCTTCAAAGGTTGCTCCTAAGATGGTTGTCCCTAAAGAATATTGTCTCAAAGAAAGAATCCTAAGTCTATGCCTTCTACTTCCTCTTCTGAATCAAATACATGTCTCGATGATGATTGGGGGTCCTTTGACTTTTCTAATTTCTTCATCAAAGAGCACAAATTTGACCCTATCCATCTTGTCCTTCCAATAGTTTCACATGCCTCTGTCAAGAAAGTTGATTGTCCTCTCGTTGAGGAAAACAATCATGCTTCTACCAAGGAAAGTGATTGTACTCCTATTGAGGAAGATAATCATGCTTTTTTAAAAGATGCTAATGTTTGTAGTCTCGTCGAGAAGGACGATTGTGATCCCATGGAAAAGTATGATACCCACTATTGGAATGATGCTCCCTACATAGATCCTCCCCCTTCTTAGGATTTAGAAACACATTATGGCGTTGGCTTTAAACTTGTTTCTAAGTAAAATTATGGACATAAGGGTTGTGGGCGTAACAAGAAAGTTATTCAAGTCCCTATAGAATGTATACCTTGCAAGCATAACTTGGGGATTGGTTGCTCTAATGAACAATCTAGGCAAAAACCATGGTGGAGTGTTAACATGATTTCCGTCAAACCTCTCGATCTAGTTCATCCTGAACTGGTTGAGAGAAAATTAGAATCTAATGAAGTTCCTCTAGATGTCTTCTCTTCGAAGGAAGTACTAGAAGATTTCTTAGGTGTCTACTCTCACTTTCCTTCTTATCACCATAAATGGTGATTCTTGTATTGCTTGCATAAACAAGTGTACTTTGGAGAATTCATTTTGAGCATTGATGAGGAGGCTCCTTTATCTTATATGGATGATGATGTTCCTATTTCCCATCATGAAGATCATAGCTCTCTCTTTAAAGGGGATACTATTAATGTTCTCATGGATCCTAAGTCTTTTGAAAAGGTGATTAAGATTGGAAAATACCTTTCTTCAAAGGAATTTAAACAACACTCTAATTTGTTACATTCTCATCTTGATATATTTGCTTGGTCATATGAGGACATGCCTAGTGTTGGTGAATCTATGGTGGTTCATAATATTGTCCTATGTCCTGATGCCAAGCCCATTAAACAAAAGATCTGAAAGATGAATCCCAAGGTCACATTACTAGTTAAGACTAAGATAGAGAAGCTCCTAAAAGTAGGCTTTATCCATCATATTGACTATTCACCTTGGATATCAAATATTGTTGTTGTCAGCAAGCCTGACGGTCATATTTTCATTTGCATTAACTTTCATGATCTCAATAAGGCTTCTCTTAAAGATAATTTTGTGTTGCCTAATATTGATATGATTGTAGACTGGACTGTAGACCACACCTTGTTGTCTTTCATTGATGGCTTCTCGAGATATAATCATATTTGTATTAACTCAAACTATCAATATAAGACAACCTTTACTACTCCTTGGGGTACTTTCTGTTATGTGGTCATATCGTTTGTGCTAAAGAATGCAAGAGAAACTTACCAATGGGCGATGACCCTTATCTTTCATGATGTCATTCAAAAAATTATATAAGATTGCATTGATGACATCTTGGCTAAGTCTATGACTCGTCAAAATCACATTAAAAATATTTGTCTTATCTTTGAAAGGCTTTGACTCTCTAAGATTAGACTAAATCCTCTTAAGTGTTTGTTTTGCATTGATGTCGGTAAAATTTTAAGATTTATTATTTCTCACTACAGAATCGAAGTCAATACAAACAAAATTGATGCAGTTGTCAACATGCCTCCACCTAGAAACATATCTCAACTAGTTTACAAGGGAAGATTCAAGAAATTTGTAGATTTGTATCTTTAGTTGGCTAATTGTACCCTTCCCTTCACACGTTTTCTAAAGAAAGATGTTCGCTTCCGATGGGATGATGAGTGTGAAAAATATTTTGAGTTAATCAAGAGTTATTTAGCCAATCCTCCTATCTTAATGTTGGCTATGCAAGATAGACCCTTTTTGCTTTTATCTCTATGTCACCTCATGCCTTAGCAGCTTCGTTAGCTCAATATGATGATGATGGTAAAGAAAGAGCGGTCTACTACATTAGCTATATTCTAGTTGATTATGAAACTCATTATTATACCATGGAGAAGCAATGCCTTGCTCTCATATTTGCAATGTAGAAGTTATGACATTTCATGTTGAACCTCATGTCATTGTAAAAAGTGATCTTCTAAAGAATTTTTTCACTAGAATTGATCTTTCGAGAAGGTTGGTGAAATCAGTAATGTTGCTCTCTAAGTTCGACATCAAGTTTGTAACACAAAAAGTGATTAAGGGTCAAGCTATTGGACCGATCAACTAGTAGAGGCTCCCCCATCTCATTCATTCCCTAATCTGGATTTATTTCCAGATGAAGACCTTTTTGCAACTAATCATGAATCTATGTGGAAGATGTACTTTGATGGATCAAGATGTCAAGCTAGATTCTTGGCAAGTGTAGTTCTAGTCTCACTTAAAGGTTAAATGTAGAAAAAGGCAAGTGGTTGGATGTGATTATGTGAGGGTTTAAACACACTTACACCTTCACTATTTTCATTAGAAAAAGAGATCTCCCAAGGACAGGATTGACTTTCAACCTTGAGGTGAGTCAACCCTATTAGGAGGATCTATTGTTTTCTTATGACATAAATAATTGATTGGCACTTTTGGGAGATGATTTAAAATTCTTTAACAAAGTAAATTTCGTGACCTAACACTTGAAATGAAGATTTCTATAATAACAAAAATGGAGACAGTAATTAGTTGGTAGATCCGAGAAGTGCATAACATGGAAAACCTACACAAAAAAGTGGGTTCTGAGTGTCCTACAATGACTCATTTTCCTGAGGGCGAATGAGTCTTTGTACAGGGATATTTTTCAACTTCTAGGGTGTTGACACAGATGTTGCACACACACACACACCAACAGGTAGATAAATTCTCATAGAGGACCATGGGAACATACCTTTACTTGAAAGATCCACCAGGAAAACCTAAATCTAAGGTGATCTCAACTCGATCCCAAGGATTAGGAATGTCAAGTCTTGACACACTAGGTTCACTCAAGGTTCGTTGTGTAAATTGTTGTTAAACATGAGGGGCCTATGGTTTTTGAAGGTTAGCTAGTATCCAAAGGATCATAACATAATCTCAATTTGATCACTCACATGCCACTTAACAACTTCATGAAATCAAATATTTGCAATAAAATTTCATGAAATTCAAATTACTTGCATATGTTAAAACGTCCTTTGTCACTACGGTAGAAATTTCTATCTTCTCTTCCTCTACGGTATTAATTGTGATCATTTTCTTCAATCTGATAGGGTTTTCCATCTTTTTTCTTATCTACATAAGGTCTTCTTTCTCTGAATTGTGAAATGCTCCTCTAGAATCTTCCTCTTGTACTTCTATACCTTTGTTCAAATTTTTTGTTTAGCTTCTTTTCTACCTTCAATACAAACTAATATGATTCTTCGCTCGAACTTGGATTCATTTGAACCCCCCTTTTCCTCCCTTCTCCCCCCTTCTCCCCCTTTGGTACCAATTTTTTACAAAAAAATTCCCTTTGAAACTCGAGTTGAGGATGAAAATGGAGGAGACTTCACAGACCCAATTTGATGATGGTAGTCCTCAGAACGAGCTATCCATTGAATATAATTTTAATATGTTTTGGTTTACTATGTATTTGTTTTTTTAGTTTGATTAAACATAGGGTTTTCAACAAAAATCAAGCTCTTTGTTCTACACATGTGGAAAAGTAGTAGATTATCAAAATAAAATTTTGAAAAATATGTTCAAGCTAGGTATTGATGTCCTTGATCTAGTAAAAAAAATGAATTTTGATACATACAAATAAAGTCATACTATATACGGTCTGCCTATGTCTGAATTGTAATTGGTTTGACTTTGAAACTTGATTAAGGAAAAAATATTCAATAAAACACTATGAAACCAAATGAACTAGTTAGATATTGTAGTTACAAATCTAAATTCAAAAAAAAGAATTTTATCCTTCATAGAAAAAAATTTATGTTGCATACAATGAGAATCACTCCTTAAAAATGGTGTTTACTGATAAAAACTAGTTTTTGAAGGAGATGGAAAAAGAAGTACAATTTGATTCCAAAAATTTTGAAAAAAATATATTTAGAATCTATAGAAAAAATGTCACAAATCACTAGTTTGCATCATCTTCAAATTCCTCAAGGTTTAGCCGCTATAGGTGCCCGAAAGTGAAGATTTATTTAGAAAAAACCAGTTTAGTGTCCATTTTGGCCAAAAATTGTAAACCAGTATTGTGGGATCACCCTATATCTTGACACCTTTTCTTTGCTTGTCTCACTATTTCTAGTATTAATGATCATCTTGTAGAATTCTTCAGTATACTCCTTCACATATTCCTCCTTTTGCCTCAGGTTCTGCAATCTTTTCAACAATTCAAGTTCATAGTTGACTTGTATGAATTGATTCTTCAACTTTGTCACCATTCTATCCCATTTGATGATTTTCACTTTCATCTTTTGTTTCTATCCAATTGAACTTCTTTCCACCATAATGCAACATGTCCTTTCAACTTTTTCTTTGAAAATATAACTCTTTATGGATCTTCAATTTCTTCATACTCAAAGTATTCTTTCATTTCATTGATCCAATCAATCAATTCTCTATGATTTAGATTTTTCACATAATTTTGAATTTCAACTCTAGGTCTTTTTCCAATCTTTGAAATAGCTTTCAAAATTTTCACTTGATATGATTCTTCTTCTTCTTCACCTAAGGCTTATGCAAGTTGATTCACAACATGATCTACTACATCACCACTTTCATCCTCATGCCTAGGGTTTAGGCCTTGCCTTTGGTCTTCCTCTACTACATCCAATCGAACCCACATCTTGCACATCATTTCCAACATTTCATCCATTCTCCTAGTGACATTTTCCATAGCAAGCACTCTCCGTGGTAGCATCTCTACCCTCGAATTCGGTTCAATTGCCTCAATTTGATGATCTAGCGACAAGGGTTTCAACTGCCTCATAGTTGGAGATTAGTTGAAAACATATGCAGTCAACGTCAAGCTGGTGATTTTTTCACCTCAAGGAATTCCTTTAGGACTCACAAACTTGCTCTAATACCGCTTGGTGCAGTCACGAAAGGAGGGTTCAAAAAGAACATCCCAAATCGTGCAGCTTAGAGTCAACACAACAAAAATAACATAAGAAAATGATCTGCAAATATGAATCTTTATTGAATTAAAAATATTATATGCAACATCTGCCTCATGGGAAAATAATCAGGGCTCACAGGCCTACCATAAGAGCATTCCACATTACAACTAGATAGAGTCAACCCGATGAATGATCAAGCATGAAGGTTGGCCTCAAAATATGAAAAGATAATCCATCACAAAATGAAATGACTAGTGAATCTCCAAGATAGATCCCATTGGACCCAAAAGTATTGTATGATGTTTCATTAAGATCCACATGTTCATGAATAGGTCTGCACTAAGAAAATCTGGACCAGGTCAGTCCCAAAACTTTGACTGGTAATTACAATGAAATTTTGAGAGTGATAACTTTTGGTAGACAAATGCAAATGATCTAAAATCTAGATATGTGATAAATGTAGATGTTTTAGATGTTATATCCTACTCCGAGAGCTGAGAAAAAACAATGCAGTGAAATGTAAACTAAAATGCTAAATTTCTACTAAAAGAAATGCAAGAAAAGAAATATTTTTGGTTGATACAGGATTGCTTTACAACCAAGGATGCTCCTGCATCAGTTTTCATGGCTGGACAAGATTTAGGGATTTTAATGTAACAATGAACAACTTGTATTCAATCTTTCTTCAATCCTCTTCAAACCTATAACCTACACATTCAAAGAGAGGGAAAGTTTTGGTCCATTTAGGGGCTTTCCTCAATCAAACCTTACATAAGTGTTTCCACTTCCACAATGGAAAATATCAATGATAAATGGATAATTGAAATGAAGGAATGATGAAATCACAAAGTGTTGCAACTCACCACCCTTCAATGGCTTCCTTCAAGGATTGAATTCATGCACATCACCTCAAGGTCTTGTATCTTTCTTGCTTGATTGCTTGAATTTCTTTGGAGACCTATAAAAGGGGTTAGCTTTCACAAAACAATAATAATAAAACAACATGAACTCGCATACACTTTGACATGATGCTTGGATCTTGAATTTCTACCATAAATCAATGAAATGTTACTCTTGACTTTCTCTTGACAATAATGCTTGCTCATAAATTCTCCTTTCTAGTTTCAAATGGTGAAAGGACTAGGTATTTATAGGAATTTCTCTAATTTCTAGAGAATTAAATCCCAATAGCTGACATTTGAAATTTAAAATTTGAATGTTAAAATGCCCACTCCGACATATTAAAAATTAGTCCCTGGAAGAATATGGGGACCCATACTCCCATGGGCATATGGATCCTAGCCCTATTTTCTAGGACACAATGTATCAGGGGAAAAAATTAATTACTTGCATTTGTTCAATGCTTGCAATTTATTGGAAAGCGGTACAAATAAGCTATAGAATGCATAATTTAGGAAGATAGGAGCTTCATTAGGTCCAATAATTTAAGGGTTACAAAACATAATGTGAAATTGTCGAGGATGACAATTTACAATGCTACATTTAGCCCCACTTTAGTGAGAGTATGAACTTATGCTCAGATTCACACTAACATACAAAATATATGTCAAGAGGGGTCTGATTGTCCAAATGTTGAAGAGATAGGATGAATAAGGATATAGGGGGAATGCACAATCCCCCAAGATCGAAGATCCCATGGAAAACCAACATAAGCACAAAGGAACACACAAACATGCATGATATGCAACAAAAAAACATATACAAACATACAATGTCAAAATTTAAAAGAAGCATACACGATGAAAACACATGGCATGATGGAACATAAATATAACAATGAAATGAGAACAAACATGATGTATAAAAAATGTAAACATGAAGAAGACACACAACAAAACATAGGATTAGTACTAAGAATTTGAGTCGGTAAGGAAAAGAGACCTCCATATTAAATCTCAAGTACCAAACGTCATCTATCCAATAAATGTTAGATCACATGAGGACTAGCAAGTTGTGTTATGCCACATCACTCATGAAACATATGGCTCCACTAGAAAGTAAGGTGTGTTATGCTAGGTGTCCATGTTAAAAGGAATTCATGACTCACACCATATAGCAAAGTTTGATATTTTCTAGGTGAATCATAAACCATTTTTCACTAGGTGTGTACCCATGACAACCATACCAAGAGCTATACTCCTCAATAACCTTGATAATATGCTACAAAATGGTAAAAATTTTATGTCAATGCCACACTAAGTTCAACTCCCATGAACAAAATGGAGCAAAAAGTTTCAAACTCACCTTAGGGGCTGCATAAAGTTTAACATCTTAGGGGACAAGTTACAAAAATCACCACAAGGGGTGCACAAACAATGATAGGATAAGGCTAAGAACTCAAGGGGTGTTAACACCACCACAAGAGATTAATAACAAAGGGGCCTTCCTTAATACATGAAAGGTCACACCATAGGGAATATCACATATAACATCACCAATAAGAGAGGACAAGTCATGGAAAAATAAATTCATGCCTTAGGGAATACTATCCATAGCATTACCACCAAGGGGAATGTCATATGCCAAGAAAGGTCACACTCTTAAGGTATATCAAGCCTAATATCACCACCAAAGAGACACTCACATAGATTAAGAAGGCTACACTTTGATTGAAAAGGTCACACTTCTTAGGAGATGTATTCTATCATCACTAAAAATGGACTATTCTTATGCAAACAATGAGTAGGGGACTATATGCCCCCCCTTAAAATGTTAGTGTACCTACTACACTAAAGTTTTAAGGAGAAATAGAGGGATCCCTTGCTAGAATAAATTCACCTAATACAAAGCTACCTAACCCCTTACCCCCAAGTGTAGGGACAAAGATGAGCCCAATGCATTGTGATATGTTGCTCCTTGTAAAATGAAATATAATTGCATAAAACTTAATTTATACCCCTATGCATGGTAGTGAGTATCATGTGATACTACAACTAGCACATGGAAATGAAAAAAAACTAATACTATTTTTCATGATTAAGTGAAGGTATTTTTAATGTTTTTATTATCATTGAAGGACAATAGCCAAGACCTATTGTTGTATCTTGAGTGTTAGGCTCCATGGGAACATGAATAACTTGTTCTTTTATACCACATCCTTTTCCATTATATCCAAGTTGTTTTAAAAGTTCATAACCTCTCCCATAAATTTCTTCCATTGCTTTTGAAGAAGGTCGTGTTTCATGATCATCTTCATCATAATTGGATGTGTAATTTGTGTTTTCCTCCTAACTAGAAGTTGTAGATTCGGATGCTTTTGATGATTCTATGAGAGATTGTGTTGATATCATTGTGGCTTCTTTTTTTTCTTGATTTTGATTGTATAATATTGTACTCCCCCATGAATGTAGGTGTAAAATCTAATGATCCCCAATCATCATCCAACAACTTTTTCATTTATGACAGACACTTATCATTATCCTCAACTTGTAAAGGTTCCACTTTTGTAGTCAGTGTCAATGTGCTAAGAGGAATATTCATTCCTATTTCAGTTTGTAAATAATGTTTAGATTTAGGATTTAGGACTATCTTTTATCATGTAAATATTATTGTTGTATATGTATTTCATTAAGCAATGAAGCGTTGAAGGCACTCCATTCATTTCATGAATCCATGGTCTAACATAGAGAAGATTATATGAAAGATCTTGAGGCATGACATGGATGGGAGTTTGCAACACAAACTTACCAACTTTGATAGGTAATGTCATCACACCAAGCGGTTTTCTTTTCGTGTTATCAAAACCTTTGATTTACAAATCGCTGGGTTGAATTAAAGTTTTGTCCACTTCAACTTTATCCAAAATATTTACACTACAAATATTAATCCTCAAACCATTATCAATAAGGGTACGTCTAATCCCAACCCTATTAATAATAGCCATTATCATCAAGGAATCATTTTGTTTTTTCATTTCTAAATGAGGTAATTCATTTTGATGAAAGACAATGTCCAAGTTAGGTGAATTCATATTCTCAATAAAAGCTACCACATCATTTGGTTCCACACTAGGAGGGATCACAACTTTCTACAAAGCATTTTGAAGCATGCCATGATAAACAGGTGATGTTTGAATTAAATCCCACAAGGAGATCTTAGCAGGAGTGTTATGAAGTTTTTCAACAAGATCATATTCTTTACCACTTTGATGATGGATATTAGGTGCAGGTGGGAGGTATGGTTGAGGCAATGGGATGGATGTTGGTGTTTTTTTTGGTTGCTTATTATTCCTATTATTATATGTGTGAGCAACAGTATGATAACTTGGTTGTTGCGACACATGAATAGTAGTAAGTTGTTTTTCAAAGCTTAGGATATGGCCATGAGGTTTAAGAGGTCCTATAATGAGAGGTGCCTTAGGAGGTCCAATAATTAGAGGACTCTTAGGAGGTCCAAAAGAAGTTTGAGGAGGTTCAATTATTAGAGGAATCTTAGGAGATCCAAAAGGAGTTTTAGGAGGTCCAACAATCAAAGGAGATCTAATATCCAATTGTGTGTTCATAATCTCAACAAATTTAACTTCTTCTTGATGATATTCAATTGAGGGGGGATCTAATGTCACCTTAACATCTTCATTTATGCAATCCATAAATGTATCAATTATTTTAGCCTCTTCTCCAACAATATCTTCCCAATTAGTGGAGATAGGGGGAGATAAACAAACAAGATCCTCATGACGCTCAATGATTAGATCTTCTAACACCAAGATATCTTCTTCACAAATAGGAGAGATATCGGGAGAAGAAAAAACATGATTGTTATGATTTTCAATGATTGCATTCTCTACCACCAAGCTAACCTCACACATAGGAGAGATAGTGGGAGAGGGATCAATGAAAAATAACAAAAAGAGAGAAGTAAACTCATTCTCACGTGCTTGTAACAAAAAATATTTGAAATTCTTAACAAGATCTAACAATAGAACATGAATTATGAAAACAAAATATTTTTGCATTGAGAACATGATGTAAAAAATTGTTCTACCGAAATGCAACAATTTCTCCCAAATTTGCTACAAATTAAGCATGATGACACCCTTCTTGCACATATAATAATACTATTTTAGAATTTCAAATCAAAGGTCAATAGGAAGACACATACCTAAAATACAAAGTCAAAGATCTATCAAAGAGTTTTTTGAGCCACCAATAGCAAGACAGAGATGCCCTAGGGTGTCTGAGTCCTAGACAGGGTGTTTGAAAATTCAAAGTTTGGCTATGTAAGGCATTGTTGAAGGATTTTGGGTCTGCTTGCAAATAGGTTTTAAAATGAATATTTTTCCAAAATTTGTTGAATTTATATGCCAATGTATGCAAAATGAAAGTGTGAAACAATGTGGAAGATGTTTGAACAAGTTTGGGTGCAATTTTTTTAGATCTAAAATGCAATAAATGACTGATTCTAAGATGCCACAACCTGAAAATAATGATTTTGATGTAATTTTGAAATCAAATAATGCAATGTTTTTCACTTTTTGAACTATATGAAAGATGCCTAGAAATGCATGCAATTATGAATTCCAATTTAGAAATCTACAAACACTAACAAAATGAGTAGACAAAGACATAAATTTATAAAAAAGTTAGCCAATGCTAGGGTACAAGGATAGAGGTTTCCAAGGGTGTCTGAGTCCTTGATAGGGAATCTAGAAATTAAAATTTTAATTTTTTTTTGTTGTTTAAGGTTTCTATTTCTATTTGCAAACAAGTTTGACAGTGACTAGTTTTCCAGAATTTCTTCAATTTAAGACAATGTGATTCAAATGTAAGTATGCAAAAATTTAGGACAATTTTGAACGCAATTTTGAATGTAGATCTAATCTAAATGGCCAAGATAAACCATAATGCAACCTATGATGTAATATGTGATGCAATTTTTTTGAATATTTATGCTTTTATGATGCAAAAATGAAACCCTAATTGAGAAATGCAAAGCAATTCAATACAAAACAAAGATCTAAGTTTAAAAGACTTCCAATTTCAGAAATTTTATGATGTCAAAATGTCAAGTTGACCAAAATGAAATATAGAAAAAGGTTCTCCCAAAGTCCTAAGTGCTTAGAACAATAAGATTCAAGGCCATTTTCCTAGGGTTTCATTGAGGTAGAGATCAACAAGGTGTATAGATTGACTTTCAACCATGAAGGTGAGCCAATTAGATCTGGATCTCCATCAATTTGAAGATGTGAATGGATTGGAATTGAATTTCCTTGATTAACCTAATTATACTATGTGACCTAATACATAAAATGTAATATCCTAACAAATAACAGACTGAAACAACAATTTGTAGGAAGATCTAAAAATGCAAGAGACTATGTACCTATCCTAAAAAATTGGTTTTTCCATACATAGGAGGACTGGGATGCCTATGGGCATATGGGTCTTTGATAGGCTGTCCTGCTCTATTTTTGGGTTCCTTTAATGACATATCTAAGCTTTGGATTTCTGATTGCAGAGTTTTTAAAATGTTGTTAGATCATTTTCTAGGTGAGTTTATGTGGCTTGACAAGATTTGTGGCTTTGAATGTAACAATGCACAACTTTTCTTTAATCTTTCTTCAATCCTCTTCAACCCTATAACCTACACATTCAAATAGAGGGAAAGTGCTAGGCCATTTAGGGGATTTCCTCAGTCAAGCCACGTGTAAGTGTTTCTGCTTCCACAATGGAAAATGTCAATGATAAATAGATAATTAAAAGGAAGGAATGATGAAATCAAAAAGTGTTGCAATTCACCACCCTTAATGGCTTCCTTGAAGGATTGAATTTATGCACATCACCTCAAGGTCTTGGATCTTGCTTGCTTGATTGCTTGAATTTCTTTGGAGACCTAGAAAAGGGGTTATCCTTCACAAAACAATGATAATAAAACAACATGAACTCGCATACACTTTGACATGATGAGCTTGGATCTTGAATTGCTGCCATAAATCATTGAAATGTTTCTCTTGACTAGCTCTTGATAGTAATGCTTGTTCATAAATTTTTCTTTCTAGTTTCAAATGGTGAAAGGACTAGGTATTTATAGGCATTTTTCTAATTTCTCAAGAATTAAATCCCAATAGCCGAAATTTAAAATTTGAATGTTAAAATGTCCATTCTAGCCTATTAAAAATTGGTCCCTGAAAAAATAGGGGGACCCATACACCCATGGGCATATGGGTCCTAGCCCTATTTTCCATGACACAATGTATCAAGGGAAAAATATTAGTTACTTGCATTTGTTCAATGCTTGCAATTTATCGAAAAGTGGTATAAATGGGCTATAGAATGCATAATTTAGGAATTTAGGAGCTTAATTAGGTTCAATAATTTAGGGGGGACAAAACATAATGTGAAATTGTCAAGGATGACAATTTACAATTCTACAATCCATTCCCTCCAAAATAGAGAGTCATGCCTCATTTTACCCCTTCTATCATTCTTTAGAAACATATGAGTGTACATTATTATATTAGGTGATGTGTTTTTCTTTTATTTGTTTATTTCCATTATATGCTATTTTTTATGCATGTTGTCTGTTTTCATTTATTGTTTCCTTGCTTAGTATGCTATCATGTTTCCACTTATATACTCTTTAATTTAGTGTACTTCTTCCCCATTAGTGTTTCATCAACCCAATTAAGTTGGGACAAAATATAATAGGATAAATGCATGCCCTACAACTTTTATTTTATCATGTTTTGCACACATTCTAGGTCTTCCCATTTGTATGTATTTTTAGCCTAATTGTTGTCTTGTCTATACCTTATTTAGCTATGTACACCCTTTTTTATGAATGCATGTTGTATGCTTCTTCTTTTTTATGTGTTCTTAACCCTTGTGTGACCCCTATTCATCATTTTTCATGCAAAATTTATCCTCTCTCACCAATTATTTGATTTTGGTGTCAACCTCTTCATATTTATTTGTCCCTTATTTTCACCTTGTTCTTCATATTTATCACTCCTCGTTAAACAAATTGACTTGAAACCACTTCCAATTACTTTAGAGTGCCTCCATTCATCTTCCTCAAATATTTGGGAGCCCCAATATTAAATTCCTCCTTGGGACATCTTCCCCAAGGGTGCCCCTTGGGAATCATGCCTTCTTTTAAGGAGGCTCCTCACCAATTTTTGCTAGAAGGTCATTAAGGACCTCAATTGCCCATTTCTTGTATTTATTTCCTTGGATCCATCTAAAAACCTATAAACAACCCCTTCCACACTCATTTTAACATCTTCATATTGTTATCATTGCATGCTATCAATATTGCATCACTATTTCTTTGGAGCTTGGAGTCTCTTAAAGTCTTTCTTTGCTTTGGAGCTTTCTTTGTTGCTTACTTTGTGCTTGTTCTATCCCACTTGTGACTTTTTTCTCCCTCCCCATATCATTATGCTACTTATTTTCTATGTGCATATCCATTAGAACCCCTTATTTCTTGCTCATTTTTGCATGCTCCCTTGTCATTAGTATCCCTTGCCACAATCTTCTATTCACAAGCCCTCATACATGTTCCTTTATCCATATTCTAGATTTGTCCCTTTTGTTTTCTTACTAGGTTTTATTTGTTTACACATGTGTTATCCATTTTAGCCATTGACCCATTTCCATAATCTAAATACCTTTGCTTGCATTAGTAGTGTGTTGTGGATTAATGTAATTAGAAAATCCACAAGGGGTTGACTAAGGTAGGTTCCTCTTTGACACTCTCTTTTTCTAGTTTTTGTTGTTTTACAAGAGTACTAGAGTAGACAAGTTTTGTGTGCATGTTTCAAAAAAGTCATTATAGATCATCACATAGTTTTTCCAAAATCTATTAGCACTTGGACACCATTGCCATGCACTTTCTTTTAGGACACCTTCCCATTTTTGTTGGATGACAACTTCTAGGATCACCAACCTTCTCTAGAAATTTATATCTTCTCTTCTCTAAGGAATTCATCTTTCACTTTTAGTTTTTTGTCATATTTTAGTATTTTTATTCTCTGATTATAGTTTAATTTTCTAGTGTATTTATCACCTTTTGACCACTTTGTTTGCTCTATTTGTCTCTTTCTATACAATTTCTAAATAATTTATTGTTATTCCAAATCCTAAGAAAATTGAAGAACATCTTAGTTTAATCCTATTGCATTTTCCCACTAAGCCACGGGTGCATCCTAAGAACAACTACCCCTAGGCATAGACAACATTGTCCCTTTGTTAGAGGACACATTCCAAAGCCACCAAATTTCTCTAGCAACTTCTTGACATCATCTCGAACAAACTAGTTTCACAACTTTCAATTCATTAGTGGCATAAGTACTCAATTTCTACCCTTGCAAATTTAGATTTGCTAGTTCAATCATGAGCTATGTTTTGTTTATATTTTCTCTTTCTAAGTTGAAGTCTTGTGTCATGTTGTTAATTCTAACTTCAACATATGCTAATTTAGCTTCAAATGGGGCCAATTAATTTACATTTAATTTTTTTTGATTTGTTCTATTTTAATACACACATGAAGAGAAAAAGTTAATATTCTCATTTCTTTTCTTTCACCTAATGATCATGATCCATGACTAAAAACAAGATGGATAACACTAAGTCGACCACTAAGAGATAAAGACTTAATTTAAATACAAGTTGGATACCAAATCTTATACAAAGTACTAAAATTGAACACGGACACAACTATTACATAATAAACAAAGGTCAAAACAAATCTAAAACAAATAGAAAAAAATACTCAATGGCTTAATACCTATATACTATCAGAGAGTCTGATAGTGTGAGACATGTTATTCTGTTACATATATGGAGAAATAGATGCAAAGCTGTTTTTATTACAGGAAGCTATATTTTTAACCCTTTACTCTGATATATCTTTTTGTCTTGCTGCCCTGTTTCCTTTGTTTCAGAATGCTGCTTTGAAGAACATTACTTTGAGTTATCAGATTCGTCAAATCAAGCTGCAAGTTAGACAATTGCTGAGCAAAAAGGGAGTTTGTTTTGCTCAGAGTCTAAGTTCTATCTTTCAAGATGTCTAATGCTTTTGTATTTTGTCTTTGTTTTAATATTCCAGCTCATTGGAACAGTTTAAGTTGCTGCTGTGCATATTTGTCTTGTTTTTTCAAGCTGTGATAGTTTGTACAGCTCTCTATGACTGTTATGTTTCCTTTTTGGATACAGTTTCTTTTTGCAATTTTTTAACAGTTCTTTATTCTATGTAAGCATTTCCTCTATACACATAAATAAAAAATACATATTACTTGCATAATACAATTTCCATGGAAGTGTAATAAAAAATCATTACCTATATAACTGTGACTTGTTAAAATTACATGACCATTCTTTTTAGGAGAGCTTGAGTTATAAAAGGATGGGCCTGTAAAACCAGCCAAAATTACAGTGTACTTATTTTCTTGGTTTTGTCAGTCAAGTGCACAAACGTCCCATAAACAGGAAGCTATCTCACACTCACACCTCATACATTTGTCCCATCTTTCCTGCTCAAGAAACGCAGGCAGAATTTGCATTTAAATCGCCTACAAATGCGCAGAAATAGACGTGCAACATCAACAACCGCTCCTGTCTCTTTTGGCCGCATTGATTTGAGCATGAAAGCAGAATAAAACACGGCTCGTGAAAGGTCAGGTCAACCTTGAGCCCATAAAACGAAGACATTAATGTATGTCTCTCTTGACGTTATATGTCCCTCTTAATCATTCACTGTACCATCGCCCTCACCAATAAAACAAAAGAGCGAACGTCTATGCTACAGTTCTCTCTTAAATGCATCTTGACAGGAATTCAATAGTTTTTTGGGAGGTTTGACATGGAGTGATTCACGTGTATGGATTCCCTGCAACAAAGATCTGTTTTCATTGTACACATATTGCACATGACTAGCAGGTATTTCAGTCTAACATATGTAACCAGTAAAAACCAAAAGTTAAAGACTATATAGTCAAGTTTTCGATCATGGGTACAAAAGTCATCACAAAAATACAGCTTTATAAGAGAAATAAATTGGGAGTTACTAAATCTAAGAAAAGATGTACTGCAGTTGTTGATTCTTTTGTGTATTTAGTGGAGATAAAAGTTGTGAAATGGTAATTATTTTTGTCGAGAAAGAGAAAGATACGATCAGTTGTGAACTTAGATAGTTCCAAACTGAAGTTATGACAGCATGATTTTTAGATCAACAATATGCTTTACCACATTTTGTCTGGTTCATATTAGTTATTTGATAGTTGCAACTAAACTTACATAGTTCCAAATTAAAGTCATGACAACATAACTTTTGGGTCAACAATATGCTTGACCACATTTAATTTGGTTCATATTAGTGATTTGATAGTTGAAATTCTAGTTGGAATGAGGGTTAGCCATTAATAGATTGCATAAATAGTATACTATTATAGTAATATTGACTCATTAATTGTAGATGACTTAAATTTTTGCTAGTCATTCCAAAAAATAAAATGTATTCGATAGTAAGTAGCACACTATTTTGGTAACTGTGAATCAATTTTTGCAAACATATAATTAAGTACATTTAGTGTATAATTATACTCAATGTAAGTCTCTTTTTCTAGAAACAATAATTTAAAAGAACAACGCAAGTTTACAGAGGAGGATTTCATTGAAGGTGTGAACTTAGATAGTTCCAAATTAAAGACAGCATGATTTTTGGATGATCAATATGCTTAACCACATTTCATTTGATTCATAGCAGTGATTTGATAGTTGAAATTTTAGTTGGAGTGAAAGTTAGCCGTTATTAGATTGCATAAATAGTGTGCACTATTATAGTAATTTTGATTCATTAATTGTAGATGACTTAAATTTATGCTAGTCATTTTTTACACCGAAACAATAAAATGGTATTAGATAGTTTAGTAGAACACTACTTTGGTAAGTGCGAATCAATTTTTGCAAACATATAATTAAGTATATTTACTGTATAATTATAAGTCTTTTTTCCAAAAAATCAATAATTTAAAAGTCAACAATACAATTTTTTAGAAGAGGATTTCATTAAAGGTGTAATTAATTTTCATATTAATTTATCCTACCGCCTCATAATACAAAAGGACTATTATGGTGGCTATAATAGTGTTCAATGTCATTCAATCAACAACAAAATATTAGTAGAGTTGAAATTTGAGCCTCAAATTAATGTTTGAATAAGACTTATATTATTGATATAGTTGAAATTTTATAACAATAATTTAGTGCATTGAAAATGTTGTAAGGTTTAAATAATACTTTTATTTATGGCTGTTCCTAATATGAACTAATGAGAAAATAGATAAATGACATTTTTTAAATTATTAAATAAGAAAATTAATTATACATTATAGGATTGTTGCTGAAATTTTTTAACTCTATATGATTGGTTAAATAAGTTAAAAAAAAAATTACATCCAATGGATGCATTAGTATTCCTTCCTTGGCAAGAAATAATAAAAAAAGTCATAACAACTGTAACAAATATGTCTATAAGACAACTACAAATTTAAAAAACAATTTTTCTTTGAAGAATGGGTGATTCACCTCTCTTCACCCTTAGTCTTCCCCTTAAGGAAAGTATCATCAAATCATTAGGCCACAAGGCGAGTCAAAATTTTTAATGGATCACAGAAAAAAACCTCTAATAGTGAACTAAGCAACACACACCAATGAAGTCACATTATCATTCATTGAAAGATCCATTTTTTGCTTGTTGGTTGTTTCACACCTGAGAGATTATCTAACCTTAGGGATTTGGGTTCTACAACTCAAATCATCAATAGAGCCTTTAATCCCTTCATAGATAAATTAATGGAAAAATTAAAACTCCTTAGTGATGGGTATGTGTAGGATCATGATGGGCCAAAAAGTGGCGATATGATGGGTATTTGTAGGGTATGTGGTTGACGACTTTTTTTGACCCAAAATTAATGAAACGAAAAGGGTTTTTAAATTCTCGGCTTTCCACCAATATAAATTATGATTTACTTTGAATTTAATAAATAATTATTATTCATTTTCTATTTGAATTACAATTAAAGTCTTGATTGATAGGTGATTGAAAAACATCTATAGCTTTCAAATAGTATCACATTTTTTGAATCAAAACATGCGTCACATTATATGCTTCATATACTAGAGGATTAAAAAAAATGAATTTCATGAAGTTTTGACCAAGTTAAGGTGGTTAGATGTATGAGTTTTTATATTTTTTAAAATTTGTAATAAAAAATCATAATTAATTATTTACTTGGAAACAAATTACAAAAAATATGCATCACATCGGGACATGAGTCCTCTACTTATATCTAAAATCTTATAAAAAATATTATCATTTTATTGTGGTTAGGGTGGTTAGACGGACACCTACTTATTTTTCAAAATTTAAGTACTACGCATTGAAATTTCAAATTTTCACCAAATAGATTTTGTTTTTTTAAATAAACCTAGTAGTTTAGAAACTACATTCAATTTTCTACATATTCTATTGTTATATATTTTTTAAATAATATAGATAACTTATTCAAATTTTTATGTCAAGTTGCCTAATTTTGATTTTTCTCAATTTTTTGCCACTTAAGGGCCTATTTTTTCCATGATAATCTTGCACATAACCTGATATAAAAACTTAAGTCTATCACTATCACCTTCTTTCCCTTCCAAGACTTAAAAAAAAATCCCTCAAAATAATAGGATTATACCTACTTATGCATCCAAGAAAGGAACCAATCCACCCTTGCTAAGAATGTACTAAACCATGGTTTTCTTCATAATAAATAGGTTCAATTTTTAGTCTCCCCCTATATTTTCCACAATTTTAAGCATCACAAAATCATGCTCTCCATAAAAAGAATCCAGTTAGATGAAAGGAGCTAGGAATGAAATTTAGAATTCTCTAGAAGCTACTTAGATAATTACAAAAGTATACCACCTCTCTAGAAGTAATAATCATGATAGATAAATTATGGTTTGAACCAAAGAGTGATAAAATATGTCAAGGAGCCACAATTGAAATCAAGTTGGATTTAATCATAAATAATTTCTTATTGTACTCAATTATAAAATTTTGCATGGGTCAAATTATAATAATCTAATTCCAATAAAGTATAATATTCATAATCATATAAAATCATAGGCACCTCATTTTTAAAATCATCAATAATTTTAAATGGCAATGCCACCAAATCATTCTAATGTCTTAAACCTTCAAGCCTAACCCCCATGTTGGCCAACAAATTATCTATCACATTCCTCTCTCTATAGAGGATTAAAATTTTCATAATCTATAATGATATTGTTGATGTGAATGAAAGACCCTTAAGGTAATTAGTTACATCAATAAAATTAGCCTCAATAATCAAAATAAAAACCTTAAGCTCTTTGGAAAGCTAAATTCCCTAGAAGGCAACCATGGCTTCCACTACATGATTAGATTGAGAACCCAAGCACCTTGCATAAAATATCCATAATCCCAACCTCAATAAAGGGATTAAAATTTTCATAATCTATAATGATATTGTTGATGTGAATGAAAGACCCTTAAGGTAATTAGTTACATCGATAAAATTAGCCTCAATAATCAAAATAAAAACCTTAAGCTCTTTGGAAAGCTAAATTCCCTAGAAGGCAACCATGGCTTCCACCACATGATTAGATTGAGAACCCAAGCACCTTGCATAAAATATCCATAATCCCAACCTCAATAAAGGGATTAAAATTTTCATAATCTATAATGATATTGTTGATGTGAATGAAAGAACCTTAAGGTAATTAGTTACATCAATAAAATTAGCCTCAATAATCAAAATAAAAACCTTAAGCTCTTTGGAAAGCTAAATTCCCTAGAAGGCAACCATGGCTTCCACCACATGATTAGATTGAGAACCCAAGCACCTTGCATAAAATATCCATAATCCCAACCTCAATAAAGGGATTAAAATTTTCATAATCTATAATGATATTGTTGATGTGAATGAAAGAACCTTAAGGTAATTAGTTACATCAATAAAATTAGCCTCAATAATCAAAATAAAAACCTTAAGCTCTTTGGAAAGCTAAATTCCCTAGAAGGCAACCATGGCTTCCACCACATGATTAGATTGAGAACCCAAGCACCTTGCATAATTATCATAAATATCATTTACTACCCCTAATGATTTTTCCTCCTCTAGTAGGGCTAATATTTCTTTTTTTGCAACATCATAATTTTATTTGATTGAATTAGAGTCAAGAAAAGTCTACTTGTAAGATTTTCTCTAAATGGAAAATGTTTCTCAACCTTGCATTCCTAATTTTAACTGTATTATCTATCTCAACTTCTAGTGGTTTTATATTCTTGTGGGAGAGATCAAATTTCACTTTGAGGCTTATTAGGCTGTCTTTTGGCATTTTGTATTCTCTTTGAGGTGGAATGGTTTGGTCATATGTCAACATCTTGTTGTGAGCATAATTTCATCATGATAGGAGTTACATATGATAAATTCTTATAACATGTAAGAACATGTAAGAGGGACTTTATATTGGAATATTGACCAACATTATGATAGGTGTAGATACATCATGAAGAATATTTGAATAAGTTGAATGAGGAAAAATTGGGTTCCCAAATTTGGATGTCAAATATGACATGATAGTTGTAAGATGTGTTAATAATATGTTAAAATAACCAAGAGGACCAAGACCAACATGGATTTGGAATTTGGACCCAATTTATGGCACCATAATTCTTGTATTTTTATAATGGATTTCCTAAAATATATATGGTTTCTAGTTTAAATTAATGCCTCTAAATTGGTTCTTGGAGTTATTTGTATGGTTAATTTGCAGGTAGCATCATGTTTTTGATTAATAGGAAGCAAGTTTTTTGAAGAGACTTGAAACCCCAAATTACAAAACGTTGCTACACTAGATAATATCATAGTACATGTAGCAGCATGTTGCTAGAATCACTACAAATTTAAATATTGGAGATATTATTGTAAAGGATTGATACCCAAGTTTATTTTAATCTATTAATTTACTAAATAATACAATGGGTTAATTTCGAGTGGAATTTTTCTCTTGAAAAGGATTTCACCAAGTACACATGTGTTATTGTGTATTATATATTTCATGTTTATATGTGTTTCTACTATATAAAGTTATTGAAAAACATGCACATTGCTCTCATTAGATTAATGTGGAAAGTTTTTCCACATATTTATTCCTTTCAATTGGTATTAGAGCTTGATCACCTTTGATCTTAGCTATTAGGTAGAGGGTTTCTAAACTAATCTTTAATTGAGTGGGAGCTTTCCCAATGTATTTCTTGATCTTATTGTAGGAAGAGACAAAAATCACATCAAGAATTGAAATGGAGAATTTTAATGGAATTAATTTTGAGTTGCGAAAAATTAAGATGGAGGATATTTTCATGGATAGAGTTTCAGCATGGTAACTTGGTGTTCCTATTATGATGAGGATAAAGTTATCAACTGAGTAGTATCCCAAATTTCTTAGTGATATAGAGGATATAAGTAGGGTTCCTTATTCTAATGATATTGGTATTTTGACACATGTTATGGTCTATACAAGACCATGCATTTTCCATGTAGTGAGAAAGTAAGTTTATGGCTAATCATGGATGAGTACATTAGGATGTAATGAGTCTATGAGCCTCTCGACCCATAGAAATTATGTTTAAATGTTAGTGAGTTTTCCTTTTCTCTTGAAAGGTGTTCAACAAGTGGAATAATGTTGGGAAAATAAGGACTCAACCTTGTTTTCCTATGCTCATTTTAATTTATTTTATATGCATTCACTATTTCATCTTCTAGTGATTTTATCTTCTTTTGGGAGAGAATTGGTGTCCCATTTTGAGGCATATTAGATTTGTTATTTTTGTGTTTTCTATCCTCAAATGAGAAGTTAGGCATCCCACTTTAATATGGTATGCTTTGGCCATATTTTGGGATCTTTTGGTGTGTATAATTTCATCATGATTGGATTTACATATGAAAAAATAATGATGCATAAGAGCATGTAAGAGGGAGTTTACATTGGAATCTTGAAAATATTATGGCATGTAAAGACATTTTTCATAGAGAATCTTTAAATAGGTTGAATGAGGAAAAATTGGGGAACCCAAGTTTGGATGGGAAAATATGACAAGTATGTCAGTTGTAACATGTGTCAATACTATGTTTAAAATAGCTAGGAGGACCAATACCCACAAGGTTTTGTTGGAATTTGGACCCAATTTTGGGTGTCATACTTATGTTTTTGCTAATTTTTTTCCTAAACCATGTGTGGTTTCCAATTTGAATTCTTTTAGGTAAAATGAAGCTTGGAGTTAGATTTTGTATGGTTATTTTTTAGGTACTGTAATTCTATTAAAATCACTCTAGATTTCTATGTTGGTGATACTCTTATGAAGGCTTACTCTACAAGTGTCTTATAATATAGTATATTGATTTATTAATGAACCAAAAAGAAAATAGGGTGGATATACCACTATTCTCCTTAGGTCATTCAAGAATGTCCTAGGATCCCAAATTGGATTGACTATAAACCTAAAGGGTGAGTCAATTCTCAACAAGGAAGGCCTAGGAGGGGATATTTTAGGATTTGAAGAGTTCATCACCAAAAAAAAGCTTGGAAAAGAAAAATTAATATTCAACTCACAAAACCTAGTAATGCAAGTCAAATAATGAATGTAAATGATGAAATTATGCAGCAGCAAGTTAAGATGTATGTACTTGGGAAGTCTAGAAATGTGATGAGGATTCTGGAAATGCAAAGAAGTTGTCAAAATGTGTCAGGGAGGACTAAGATTCCCTTACTGTTGTCTTAGTACCATTGCTATTTTTTGGGGCAGATGCAAAATCTTTAGATGCCAGAACCAGATCCAAAAGAATCTTTGAAAAATACCCTCAGGAGGACTAAGACACCCTAGGTGGTGACTTAGTCTCGTTCTAAATTTCTAAAATCTTTGAACGTGATCCTGAGGTCTAAAGTTTTCACTTCCTTCTTCTCAGATCTTCGGTTCTTAAACTTCCAAATTTGGCCTATAGGTGAGTTTCCGTGAAGATGACAATTTTGCAGTGCAAATTTGCAACTTTGCAATCCAAATGATCTTCAAGTCTTCAACCTAAATTTGCAAAAACAAACATGCAAGAGAGGAAAAACTTGTTGATTGTTAGTAAATGGGTGTTTGCCTTGGTCAAACCCCTTGTTGGTAATTAAACCTTGAAATAGAAATGAAATAAAGGAGGGAAATGATGAATGAACAAAATGCTATGTTACAAATCACCAACCCCTTGTTATGAAATCTACAAACTTGTGTGAAGTGGATAGCTTGAATGTAGATCTTGAATCCAATGAATTCTTGATATATCTTGACTTGAATTGCTTGCTTGAATCAAAATCCTAAATCACAAATGTTAGCTCAAAAATACACATGATGCAAGAATATCCTTGATATGATGCTTGAATCTTGATGATGGCTCCAAATACATAAAGAATTGCTCTTGATCTCATAAAATTGCCTTAGGAATGAATATTTGAATGCTTGGGATTAAAAATGAGTGGAGGAACCTTGTATTTATACTTATCCATTCTTAATATCCTAAAATTACACCACAACAAGCTGACATATGAATTCATTAATTAAAGGAGGCTAAATCTCACCAAGATTTGAAATTGAATCCCGAAAATAACCTAAGGGGGACTAAGACGCCCTCGGTGGCATCTTAGTCTCGAGGCATGAAACTCGCAGAACAAACTCCAAAAATGGGACCATTTAAGGCACACTTGAAATCAGGGACCCAAGACCTTTGGGGGACAAAGACGCCCTAGGTGGCATCTTAGTCCCAACCCAAAAATTAGGGACACAGCCAAAATCATTAAATTATCATTTATCCATTGATGTTTGTCGGGATTAGCCATAAAAAGATATCATTCATTGGGCTTGTGGATACAAAATAGGACCAATTAAGACACAAATAGGGATAAATAAAGCAAGGTGGGCCCAAACAAGTGTGAAAATGCAAGGGTATGCATTTTCCTACACTACAATTGAATAGCATTGGAGTGTGAGTCTTTTCTCCTAAAATTGTTTTCCCCACATATACATGTCATGATATATTATTTATTTCAAGTGTATATATGTTTCTACTTTCATCAATTATAAATATTAAAAAAAATGCACATTACTCTCTTCATAAAGCGGTGTTGAAGTATTTTTACACCCCTTGCTTACTTGCATTCTTATAAAAAATTTAGTGTTTTTAAGGATATGAGGATTAATAGTAGTCCCCCAATTGATAGTAAAATTCTACTTCCAAATGTGGTATTGAAGGTTGCTTGAATTTGATTATAGAGATGTTTTCTATAACAATATTGAGATCCTCCATCTACTTCCTCCTTTCTTCTCTTCCTTCCCTTAAAATTTATAGAATTTATTTCTACCCAAAAACCTTAGAAAAAGGAAGGTATAGTTAAATACTAAATCTCTTTAACAATATGATGGGGGAGGTCCAACTTAGTTCAATTTTTTCAAGAAAGAGATTGAAAATTACCAAAAAACTAGGAATTCTAGAAAAACATGGGCAACCAATTCAACATCATCATCACAAAGAACACACCTATTTGAAATCATGAATCCCTTTTCTTAATCAAATTATCCACATGAATGATGAAAATGTGTATCATAAAAATCAGCAATGCAAAACTCACACTCTCACAGTCACACAATGAAGTTCAAGATCTTGGCTCAAAATATAGAATTTAGATAACAAGCAAAGTCATCATAGCTAAGATCTTGATTTGCTCCATTGTTGGTTGCTCTTCAAAGTAGCAAACTATGAAAGAACAATAATGATATTATGCAATGATAATGATAAATGATACCTATGCTTGATAAATGAAAATGAAAAATGTTTAATAATACTTGAAAATGCTTGATAATGCTTGATAATGATTGAATTCTTGATAATGCTTGAATGCTTGATAATGCTTGAACGCTTGAATACTTGATAGTGATAAGAGTGCTAGAGAGATTTTTTATAATAAAAGTGCTAGGGGCATTGAATGAAATGAAAGCTTCTTATATATATGCTTCACTTAACATTTGATCAATGGTGGAGATAGAGAGAGACCTAAAATTTTGAATTTTGGAGGGAGCTAAATAAATAAATATTTATTTATTTGTTTTAGAAGAAAAAATTTAAATCAAATAAATTATTTTTAATTTATCTAAAAGAGGAGTACTAGCTAATTAAATAATTTTTGAAAACTATTTAATTATGGAAAAAAAGATTTAATTTAAATAAATTATTTTTAATTTATTTAAAAGAGGGGTGTTAGCTAATTAAATAATTTTAAAAAATTATTTAATTATAGATGACCAAAGATAAATTGAATTTAAATCAAATCAAATTTTAATTAATGTTGGAGGGAAAAAATCAATTAAATAATTACAAATTATTTAAGTAATATAAATATTAAAAAGATTAAGATTATTAAATAATTAAAACTTATTTAATTAATATAGATAGAAGAAATGATAAGGATAATGACGAAATGATAAGATGAAAATGTATTAGCCATTTTTAGGTGTCTACATTTTTCCCCTCTTTGAGACAATATGTTTTATAGCATTGATCAAAGAAAAAAGGTTGATGATATGCAACAGCATGGCCTAGTAGACCATGGGATGGAGGATATGATTCCCCCTTGAGAGATCAGCCAAAGAAGGCAATTTTTTGGTCGGGCTCATGACAAGAAGGATTAGCTATATGATTTGATGATGATGATGATGGCATGCATTATGTATGATGGGTGGATGATTTATTAGTTATGATATATGATTATGATGCACATGTTACTATTATGATACTATTATGCATACTAACACTTGTGAATGCAACAAAATCAATCTCCACCAGGGATCAAATATCAAAATGAAACATATAAAGAGAAGATGCAATAAAAAGATAATATGCAAAGATACAAAGCAACAAAAAAGGAGAAAAAGACATGTTACTTTGAAGAGGAACCTTAGCAAGTGGATATTTCTTGTCATTTTACCTAGCTTGCACCCACACAAGACACATGCAAACATAAAAAGAAAGAAAGTCATGTCTAAACTCAAGGTGCTTTAAGTGTGTTAATATATAGGCCTTCATCGAGCAAGTGGGAGAAAAAATAAAGTAAAACATGCCAAAGAAGACACTCGTGCTATGACCCTAGCTGCTCTAAGCACATTTGGATACACTTTCATCGAGAAAAAGGGATAAAAATCAAGAAAGAAAAAGGAAAGCAACTAAGAAATAAAAATCAATAGTCAACATATATCTTGCCATAGGATAAGTTCATATTTGATAGATAGGATCCATTGTAGGAAGGATGCGTCTGTTACGACATTTCTAATTTATTTTGATAATGCCCATTATAGGAAAGATAATTTTCGTTAGGACATTAATTTTTTTTAATTTTTTAAAGATATTTTTACAATGATAATGAAATTTAGGCAACAAGTTATACAAGCCAAAGACTTAGCTTAACAATTAACATTTGTTTTTCTCATGATTTTCTTTAAATCTCAATGTTTTAGGATTTGCATATGATCTCAATATACAAGAATCCAACGTAACAACTAGGTCAAGGGAAAAGTGCCCCTAGTTAGATATGGGATCACTTATTATGTGATAGATGGATAGGCAGATAATAGGAAGAGAGACCTCCAAGGATTATATTGCAAAGGAATGAGATAGACCTTACTAGAGGTATTTCTATTATGGATATGAGATAAAAAAAAAGAATTCTATGGATAAAAGGATCATTCCTAAAGGGCATGGATTGTACGGATTTGCATTGTCTTAAACATACTTGAACAACGTTTTCCCCCAACTTTACCAAGACCAAAGTACCAAGGGTGATGTGATGAGTTAGATAGGATGGAGGATATATGATGAAGGATATGGATATGATAGTCAAGATCAAAATAAAAAAAAGGAAGGATTTATTTGGCTAGAATGAGGGATATGTGAGGGAATGAACACCTTAGGGGTGGATGAAGTTTTTGAATGAGTCAATTTAAATTCCATTTTAGTTTGTTTTTTGATATTTCTTGTTTAGATAGGGATGGTGGATTTTGTGTAGTAGGATCATGATATGAAAGGATATTTTGATCTTGACATGGGAGGGGAACACTACATGGAGTGAAAGGTATGAGATCGTGATATGGGAGAGGATTATTGGATGGGATGGAAGTGAAAAGGATATCTTTCTTACGAGATGACATGAAAGAGATACTTCTTGTCACTTTGTGACCCCCCTATTTTCTTGCATGAACCATCATTAAAAATGATTTGAGAGATCGCAAATGGTTTATCATGCTCAATTAGGCCTTCGGTAGTTGTATTACCTCCTTGCCAAGTTTCCCTAAAAATCCCATTTTACAAAAATGTTTGAAAGATGGTTATTTATTTCTCCTTCTTCCTATTCTTCAAAGCCTTTTGGGGTTTTGGGTCTCGAACGGACATTTGGGCTAAGGTCCAAGTTTGTTTCCATTCCGTGCTTCCACCTTCTTCTTCTTCTTTTTGAGCCTTTTAGACTTTCAAGTTTTGAATGGACACTTGGACTATGGTCCAAATCTGTCTTTGTTTTCTAATTTTCCCTTCTTCTTTTCTCTCTTTGACCCTTTCAAAACTTCAGGCCCCAATTAGACATTTGGTCCAAGGTCCAAATCCTTTTTTTTCCCATTTTTCTTTCTCCCTCTTTTCTCTTCTTCAATTTTGTCCTTTCAAACTTTCAAGACCTAATTGGACATTTGCATTTATGCCTAAATATCTACATCACTTTCCATTTCCCAATCCCGACTTCTCCCTTGTCCATCAAAACTTCAAACTCCAATTGGACATTTTGATCCTAAAGTCCAAATGTCCAAGTCTAATTTCTTTCTCCAATCCCAACCTTTGTTATTCTCTAGATGTCAAACTCATTTTGGATTTTTGGACCTTTTGTCCAAAAGTCCAAAAAAAAATTCTATCTCCGACCCCGATTTCTTTCTTCTTTAGAACTTCAAACCTTTTTTTGAATTTTTGATGCTAAGGTCCAAATTTATAAATTTGGTTCCTTCCTCCACCCTTGCCATCCTCTTCGCATTTTTTTCGTAGTTCTGCAAGGAATATTGTATTAAGGAAATTTTGTCACTTTATGGTTCATTTTTTGGTTCCACAGGTGCAATTTCACTAAAGACATTTGAAGCCACAGAAGCACAAGATGGTGACACATGGAAGAATTTGATCCTCCTTGCAAGCCCGCAAGCGTTCGATGGTGGACCTAGTTTTTGAGTTTTGAACCACAGAAGGTTGCCACATGGTAGTTCCTATTTCATTTCACAAGTCTATGGATCTTACATGGTGGGCCTAATTTCAAGCTATGAAAGAGAAGGATGGTGACATGTGTCCTCAGTTGATGTCAACAACTTTGGTGATGAATTTTCTCCATGGGTCTACTCTGATGACACGTTCTTTGACTCTAACATGGCACATTCTAATCGCCCGAGACTTTTCAAGGAGATTCAAACTCGATAAAGGCATCTGGTGCATTGATTTCTCATGGATCAATGGCTCAAATTCAAATATTTTAATGGCTAGCATTGTTGTTTCATAAGGAGGTCTACATTCATGGCCAAGTGACATCCTAGGGACCAAATCAATTCTTTCATGCTAGTAGAGCTATTTTCATGCAAATTTTCATGCCGCAATGAATGCAAAAGTGGTAATCCATACTCCTTGCATGTTGTAGAGACATTCTTTCTATTGTAGACCATTCATGGATGGATTTCATGGAAAATTTTGTGAAGGTTTTCTACTTTGTATCTATAGAATCATTAATGAGATGGTATGACATGCACATTAGGGCCTTTCTAGTGAGATTTAACATAGATTTTGAAGTCATATCCTTTACATCTAATCAAATTTGATTCTCTCATCTACTAACTCTAGTTGAGTTAGGGTTTGATTATTGACCATTTAGTTATGCCTAAACTATAAAGGCAACTATTGTAATCATAACAAGATTTTTTGTTCTTCCTCGAGCTCCTCCTAAGATTTTCTCTAGCAAACTTTACAATTCTTGCATTTTCAATTGTAAAATTGGCTTCTAAACATTTATGTTAATGAAATTCACCTATTTTTACCCCTTCTCTCTTGAATGTGTTGTGTGAACTCTTTACCTTCATATTTAAGTACCTTTTTTTTAACTTATATTCATATATGAGTGTGTTATTTATGTTAGTAGTTTTTGTTCTATAAATATTCTTCCTTTTCCACATCTGAACAAGCCGTAACATTCATGATAACCTTGGAATTTACAAAATAGAGAATTATGTAAGCCCTTTTGGCCTTCTCATTGACATATTTTTTTGTATGAAGTAGGAAGAAATAATCTATATGTTGGTTTATCACCTCCCCTTTCTCTTTTATGCATTCCTTCTTCCCCTTTTCCCCTATGAGTTGTTAGAGTAGGGCTAGTGGTAGGTTTCTATATGTTGGGTTGGGCCAACACATCTACACTTTTATCAAAAAAGGATGTTGACCTTCTCCAAAGACTTGACCTTATCTTGCAAGGTCCCACACATTGAGGTTATTTCCATTGTGTCATTGGAATGTTGAGCTCATGTTTAGTAGAGTGCAATTTCATGTGAAAATTTTTTTTGGCACGTCCAATGGGACTTCTTCATGAACTTTATCTTATTCTATTGAGAGAGTGGTGTTTCTCTCAACATCTCCATCTTTCAAGAGGCATTCAAAAAAGTACCTAGAAACTCTACAATCAATGGGTGACCTTGTTGCAACCTAAAAATCTTGTTTCAAATCAGAGCTACAAATTCATGCCGAGGATTCAAACTAGAGCATCTTATAGAGGTATTTTCCAATATATTGAGCTATCATTTGTACATATAGAAGAAGAAATACTCATTATTTATCACCTATGAGGAGAGATAGAAGTTATTTATCTTCATCTCCTAAAGCTCAATCCACACCACCTTTTAGTAGGTTTCTTAAAAATAGAATACCTACTACTCAGATAAATAGACCATTATTCCAAATGGTTGCCCCTAGAAATCAAGGTTTTGTATCTTTTAGTAGTAGTAGTCCTCTGATATTATCCCAAAGATATGATATACCAGTTAATGCCTTGAAAATTATTCCCCATTTCACTGGTGAATCGACCACTACTCCAACATAACACATCCTTCATGTAGAAAATATTTTTTTTGTACATAATGTTACAAAAGACAATGTGGATGTTAGACTCCTAGCCACTTCCTTGAAAGGAAAAGCATTGCAATGGTACAGAGGCCTACAAGATGAGTTAGGTGAAAATTCATGTAAACATTTTGAGGACAAAAGTGATCACTTGTCTCTAGTAGAGAAATTAACCACAATTAAGAGGACACCCCATAAATTCATGGGAGATTTTAACTTGAGATTTGAGTAGACTTGGAATAGAATCCCTGCCTTGGTGAAACCCTCTCCTAATCATGATTTCTTATACTATCTAAGGGCTCTTAAAATTGATTTTTTTGTTATGATATATTCTATGGGTGGGATAACTTTACCAAATGCATATGATATTGCTATTAGGGAAAAAAAAAGCTCCTAGACAACCAATGCCTCTATTCCCAAAGCTTTTTGCTTAGAAACCCACATTGGCCCCTATTCTTGTGGCTTCTACCAGTCAACCATCTATTCTTGTTGTATCTCTAGATGAATTAAAAGAAAATAGAACCTTGGTCTAAAAGTTGAATAATGAGTTAGTGATAGAAAAGAGGTAAAACCAAAGTTATCAGCACAATAGGCAACCATATCAAGGGAAAAATCAATGGATTCATGCCAAGCCCTTGAATAGAGTGAATCCAACTACTGCTAGTACTTCAAAATCCTTAGTTCTAGTTCAAAACAACTTAGCCCAAGAGCATGACTATTATTACCCATGCAATCAACTTCATAATCAAAATTCTTGCCAAAATTGAGAGTTTGTGCAAACCCTAGTGGTTAAGAATGAAACCTCAATTTTAGGACAACAATTTGATGCAAACCAAATAGTTGCTAGTATACAAGACCACATGCAAGGAGATTCTACATTGGTAAACTAGAATTAAGAGGATTTTTGTGGTGTCAATTAGTTAAGTGTTGATATAATAGCTCATAATACAAGATCAAAGAGGAGAGCAGTTGATAATACTACATCTTCTACAATTGGTCAGACATCACCCCCTAATCATATCAGGGCACTATAGTTGCTGAAAAAATGGGTAGGAAAACAACTCTAGAACCAAATCAGCCTATTGGTAGAGGTAGCAAGGTAGTGGAATGGCATTAGGTCATCCATTCAGTAAAGTTGGATCTTACAACTCCAAAAGTTTTATCTAAGTTTAGTTAGCCTCTTTCAATATAGTTGATTAGATGAAGAAGGCTAACCTAAATGCCACCATGTGGGATGCTTTGTCTATCCCATCCTAAGGGAATTTGTTGCAACAAGCCTTGAAGGAGTGTAAGAAACCAAAGGATATGTTAGAAAGGGAGCAAGCTAATTCATAAATTAGCCTAATGCAACCCAAAGAAGAAGGGAATTCAAATAAAATCAATAAGCCACCTCCCTTCTATCTATCTTTGATTATTGTGAATCATATAATACACAACTATATGATAGATTCAAGGGCTATCAGCTTTGTTATGCCCAAGAAGGTGGTTGATATGCTTGACATTAAGTATGAGCATGTGACCAAAGGGGTAGTGCAATAGGATGGTATTGGTATCAAGATAGTGGGGTAATTAAGGACCTAAAATTAACCTTGTGTGCATACCCTAGTTGCATTGTGTTGCAAGACATTTTAGTTATAAACCTCCTTGCCTTCTTTGCCATATGTTTATCCAAAGAACCTATTGCTAAGTTAGGTGGATAGCTATCCTCTAATCGATCACATATGTAAAAATTATGGGTACAAAAGTCATCACAAAAATACAGCTTTATAAGAGAAATAAATTTGGAGTTATTAAGTCTAAGAAAAGATGTACTGCAGTTGTTGATTCTTTTGTGTATTTAGTGGAGATAAAAATTGTGAAATGGTAATTATTTTTGTCGAGAAAGAGAAAGATACAATCAGTTGTGAACTTAGATAGTTCCAAACTAAAGTTATGACAGCATGATTTTTAGATCAACAATACACTTGACCACATTTTGTCTGGTTCATATTAGTTATTTGATAGTTACAACTAAACTTACATAGTTCCAAATTAAAGTCATGACAACATAACTTTTGGGTCAACAATATGCTTGACCACATTTAATTTGGTTCATATTAGTGATTTGATAGTTGAAATTCTAGTTGGAGTGAGGGTTAGCCATTAATAGATTGCATAAATAGTATACTATTATAGTAATATAGACTCATTAATTGTAGATGACTTAAATTTTTGCTAGTCATTCCAAAAAATAAAATGGTATTCGATAGTAAGTAGCACACTGTTTTGGTAACTGTGAATCAATTTTTGCAAACATATAACTAAGTACATTTAGTATATAATTATACTTAATGTAAGTCTCTTTTTCTAAAAAACAAGTTTATAGAGGAGAATTTCATTGAAGGTGTGAACTTATATAGTTCCAAATTAAAGACATGGCAGCATGATTTTTGGATGATCAATATAATTAACCACATTTCATTTGATTCATATAAGTGATTTGATAGTTTAAATTTTAGTTGGAGTGAAGGTTAGCAGTTATTAGATTGCATAAATAGTGCACTATTATAGTAATTTTGATTCATTAATTGTAGATGGCTTAAATTTATGCTAGTCATTTTTGACACTGAAACAATAAAATGGTATTAGATAGTAAGTAGAACACTACTTTGGTAAGTGTGAATCAATTTTTGCAAACATATAATTAAGTATATTTATTGTATAATTATAAGTCTTTTTTCCAAAAAATCAATAATTTAAAAGTCAACAATACAATTTTTTAGAAGAGGATTTCGTTGAAGGTGTAATTAATTTTCATATTAATTTATCCTACCGCCTCACAATACAAAATGACTATTATGGTGGCTATAATAGTGTTCAATTTCATTCAATCAACAAAAAAATATTAGTAGAGTTAAAATTTGAGTCAAGAAAAGTCCATTGTTAGATTTTCTCTATATGGAAAATGTTTCTCAACCTTGTGTTCCTAATTTTCAATGTATTATCTATCTCAACTTCTAGTGGTTTTATCTTCTTGTGGGAGAGATCAAATTTCACTTTGAGGCTTATTAGGCTATGTCTTTTGGTATTTTGTATTCTCTTTGAGGTGGAATGGTTTGGTCATATGTCAACATCTTGTGGTGAGCATAAGTTCATCATGATAGGAGTTACATATGATATATTCTTATGACATGTAAGAACATGTAAGAGGGAATTTATATTGGAATATTGACCAACATTATGATAGGTGTAGACACATCATGAAGAATATTTGAATAGGTTGAATAAGGAAAAAATGGGTTCTCAAGTTTGGATGTCAAATATGACATGATAGTTGTAAGATGTGTTAATAATATGTTAAAATAGCCAAGAGGACCAAGACCAACATGGATTTGGAATTTGGACCCAATTTATGGCACCATAATTAGGGAAAACTTTAGTGGCGAATCTTTGCCAATTGGAAAATTCTAGGAATTGGTCAACTCGAAATTGGCAAATTTCTCGCACCCATAGGGCATCCAAATCGCCTTGAATTTAAGAAACATAGGTCCAATGCATGTCAATTTGCCAATAATTTTTTTTATGAGGCATATTTAAGTAACAAATTCACCATTTTCAAATTACGCGTTTCAAATGGACCGACTAATATTTTTGCCTGAATCCCGGAAGCATTTAATAAAAAACACCTACATATTCGCTAATACTATTAAAACGACATTGTATCAGGACCCTTTTCACCAATTAAAATTTACAAATAGTTGCTTGTGAAGACTCATTTCCCCAATCAAAATTTATAAATAGTTGCTTATGAGGACCTATTTCGCCAATAATATTAAAAAATAATTAAATTTGAGGACACATTTCGCCTTGAAAATTACAACGTATTCGCCAAATTTTTAATATACCATTTAAAAATCCCGCGGAATTCGCCAAATATGGAATCATGGATTGATATAAATACAATCGAAAGTGTCATTTATTCTTACACATTTTGTTTGATTTTGAGGTTCTACTTCTCGATTAGGAAGTCAACGAAAGCCAAAAACATAGACTTAAAGGTGAGTGATCACTGATCATTTCTTCATAGTGTTATTAGTTATAATAATAAGTTTTCTTTATCTCTTTTCCATTCTTGCTTCAGTCTTAAAGATGATATTGAGTAGGGAATGGGATCTATATTATTATTCTCTATCCTTCTTAAACAAGAAGACATTTTTTTCTAGTTTTTTATTCGAAGTGAGAGATGAATATGTTGATCGAATCAGAGATTAATATGTCGAGCAACTTGAGCAGCAACAGTAAGGCTCATGTTGCTCCTCAGGGTGGTGAAACTACTCCTGCCACTCCTTAGGGTGTTGAAAATACTCCTGCCGCTCCTTAGGCTCAGGGTGGTGAAAATACTCCTGCCACTCCTCAGGGTGTTGAAAATACTCCTTCCACTCCTCAAGGTTAGGGTGGTGAAAATACTCATGCCGGTCCTCAAGGTGTTGAAAATACTCCTGCCACCCCTCAGTGTGGTGAAGATCAAGAGACTCAGAGGCCATCAAAACGTCCAAAAATTAGACGTACCATACAGTCTTACTTTGGAATTGCCAAAGCTTCTCATCGATTAGGTCAAGATGGAGCTACATCATCAACTCTTCCACCAAATATTGGTAGCATTCACAATACCTCAGTGCCAGCGGAAGGTCAAGTTGAGATTGTCATTGATTTAAATCAAAATGTATCAAATTCAAATGGGGATGGCAATACCGTAGAAGATGCTCCAAGGGATACCCTGGTTAGCTAGAATGAGATAATTCAATTGGATGAGGATGATGTTGGTAGCAAGAAAAGGAAAAACAAACCAAAAAAGGGGAATGAGTGGGAAATGACAAGGAATTTTCAACTTGGTTGGTTGTCATAGTACCCATTCATTGTAGTAGTGGGGGAATCAGACGATATTGAAAAAGCAACACATGCAAAATGTACAATTTGTACTTGGAAATTGGGAAAACCCAAGAAGTTGCAGCTAAAGATTGACACTATAGAAAAGCATATCAGTAAAGTTTATGAAAAACAAATCATAGATAGAAATGAACAATCAGTCTTATGATGGAAATCAAAGGAATAATGTCTTCAGGTTAGGTATGTCGCAGATTACGAAGAGCATCAACAAAGCATGTTGAAGCTTGCTGCATGTAAAGGTACACTTGAGGCTCAATTTGGAAAAGCAATGGAAGGAGAAAATATGTCAAAAACTGTTCAGATGAGTGTTGTTTTTCATATTTTGTCTAGAGGGCATCCTATGACAGACTACCCATAATATTTTGTTTCATTATCTTTTTTGAATGTTCCTCACTATCCCCACACACATTGGTCAATAAACGCTGGATGGGAATGGGCAAAGTGTCTTGCTGCAATGGAAAATGAATATTTAAAGGAGAAAGTAAAAGAGTCAAACTTCATTGCATTATCTCTAGATGAAGTTACTGCGGTAGACAATACTTCTTGGGTCTGTATGCATTTTTATACTGTACAACAACATGTTCACCAAGCTCATCTTCTCTATGTTCATAAAATGAAGGACAATTCAACATCGCATAATATATTTGAACTAGTCAAGAAATATTTGAATGAAATTGCAGGTATGGATGAGTTGACAATTGCAAAAAAGTTGGTGTGAGTAGGAGCTGATGGAGCTGTAGTGATGCAAGGTCAAAGGACCGGTGTTTGCACAAAGTTACAAACTACTTATGCACCATACATGCTTGGCATTCACTGCATGGCCCACAGAATAAATTTGGCATTCAAAATTGTAAGCAAGTTTCCTATAGTATCAAAAGTTGAAAATCTAGTCCACGAGATCCACGCATACTTATGTCAATGTCCCAAACGTTTCACAGAATTTCAGAATTCTGCTGAGGGAATAACACCAGGAAACAAGCTTCTCAAGGATGTCAATACCAAATGGATCTCCCTGCATGGACCAGCACAATGAGTTCTTTCAGAATATCAATCCTTAATTGGAGTGATGTGCAAAAACCACAGCACGGTAGACAAAACTCCTGACCTCTTACATAGGTTAAGCGATATAGAGACACTCTTGACTTTAGCTAGTCTTCTCCCCATGCTGGATGAAATGAACAGTCTTGTGAAGAAAGCCCAAGACTGAGCTATGTATATTAATGAATATGCCAATCTATGTAAACATACATGCTTGGCCCTCAATCATCGTTATCTAGATTTAACACAAGATGGCATAGATTATAACATGTGGTAGAAAATTATTGATTTGAATGATCCTGATAATTATTTGTAGTTTAATGGAAGCGGGAACTTATGTATCTATGTATGTGGATATGAGATACAAATGTACCGATGTAAGACTACCAGGAACTCTAGCAAAGAAGTACCTGTTAACGAGGAAGATTTTAAAGACATTGTTAAATCTGTTGGTGATAATTTGAAGGAAATTGCAAAATATCTTTTCTCAGAGATTCATGATAGATTCCCTCAAGATGAAATACTTGAATCCATGAGTATTGTGTATCCTCAATTTTGGGCAAACCAAGATAACCTGATATTTTTTCATGCTCAAGTAAAAGTCTTGATCAAACAATTTTCAAAAATTGTAACAATCAATGAGTAGAAAATGGAAGGAATTTTAAATGAAGATAAGCTAAGAAAGAAATGTAAGGATTTTGCAGTACCTATTAAGGACCAGTATAAATCCATGGGCAAGGACAAGGCCTTTGAACTGGGATCAATAAAAAGGGTTTGGACAAACTTAGGTTAGAGTGAAATATTGTGTGATAAGATATCAGAATATTTCAAACTTGTTGATTTATGTCAAACAATGATATTGGGGTCGGTGGAGGATGAGAGAGTTTTCAATACATTAGGGTTTTTGAAATCAAAGTTAAGAAACAAACTAGACAAGAATTTCAAAAATTGCTTGAGGATGAAAGGAACTGCGTATAATATTAAAAAATTTCCTTTTGATAGGGCACTCGCAATCTGGAGGTCCACATGTGAAAGAAGAGGGACTGGTCTGTGCAACACTCCAATTCCAAAGGCTGGTACTGGTGGCACTGCCATGGGCAGTGAGACTGGGACAATGACATTGATGAAAATGACATAGTGAATGTTGAATTTGAGACACAGGTAGAAGAAGGTGAAGAGCAGACTCAGAATCAAGAGCTTCAAGATGACTCTTTTACTCTATCTGATGTTGAACGTCAGTTTTGGGACCCTGACTCCATTTGGGAAATGGAAGAGAATTAGCAGCTTTTAGGTATTTATACTGCACTACAAGATTCATGAATTAGTTTCCATTGTTCCAAACTGTAGTTGTTGATATTTTATATTGTATTGAATGAAAATTGAAATTGTGAATCATTGCACTTCATGATATTTTATTTTATATTGCACTTCATGAATCATATTCCAAACTTTAGTTGATGATATTTTATATTGTATTCCATGAAATTGTGATATTTTATATTTTATATTGTATTCCATGGTATTGAATTTGATATGTGTTTCTGCATCATTTTTAAAGAACAACACTTATCACTCAACTCATAAATTCCTATTGCATTTCCATTCACAAAATCTTTGATAAATAACTCAAAGAATATTAATCCATTCCTTGAACAAAAGTTAACAGTTCAACATCCACAACTTATAAGCTAACAGAAGCTAACAGTTCAACATAAATAACTTATAAAGACATCCACACAACTTAAACAATAAAAGCTTAAACTACCAAATCACCTAAATTATTCAGAGAACTCCTTATGCATCCATCACCATAAAATATTTATTCACAGATAAACATTCCACAACAATGAAATTAACCAAAAATTTATCATTCCAATAATAGACAATCCATTGGAAAACTACTCAACAAAAGCACAATAAATCCACACAGTACACACCATAACTCAAAGATTGTGCATGCATGAACTTCACTATTGTCTTTCTATATTGAAATAACAAAAAAACAATAAAAATAGCAGAGTTTTTTTTGTCTTGATAACGGTTCCTTGAAGACAAACCGTTTTAGAAATTAAAATAAAAAGTCTTAGAAGTATCAAGAGAGCCAAATTAAAGAAAATAACATAAAAACTAAAAACTAAACAACACTGACTCCTTCACTTCCAATATTTTCTACCTCCTTCTCCTTCAGTAATGCTTCGTGTGCCTTTAATCTTTTCCTGTATTCCTGGTCCTTGGTGAGAATTGTGGTGATGTTTTTGCTCCCTGGCATTGTAGTAATCTGTAACCTAGTTCTCCATTTTCCCAAAGCCTTTTCAGAATCAAACAACATCTGAGATCTTCTTTCTTCTCTAGAATTATAAGCCTTCAGGTAGGGCTCCATTACACTGAGTTTTGAGAAGGACTCCCATGTCACTGTAGCAGGATCAGATATTTCTTTATTGAATTTCTCTCTAAACTTCAGAGAGATCTCTCTTATATCTAGAATCCTTTCATCAAACTCATCAGCAATTTCTGCTCCTAGAATTTGAAAATATTTTTTAATTTCCTCCAACATTTCATAATATTTTGCAAGTGTGTTCTTAATTTCATTCACCAGATTATCATATATATTCAATTTCCATTCTAATGAATCTGACCAGGAAGGGTCTAGCTCCTTAAGATTATTCAAAATTTTCTCACCAATTAATATCTTCGGATCCATAGAGTTCAATTCTTTCATTTCCTGAGAGAGCACATAGAGACTAGTTTGATCTTTTCTGACATCCTGAAGTTCTCCTACTAACTCCTTCCTCTTTTCAAGAACTCGAGTGTAAAACTATAAAGATTTATTCAGAAAGAAGATAGCCTCTTGAGATATTGTTTCGATCCACTCACAAGCAGCTCTGGAATAGCTCAAATTCTTTTTAATTTGCTCTATGGTGAGCACATCGATGCCCTCTACCTGAGGCTGAGAACTTGAGGCTTCATCAAATTTAGGAGGAGTGGCCATGGAAGAAATAAAGTTACTCAATGTGAGGACTTGAGATTGCAGTTTTTATATTTTCTTTCCTTTGTTCTTTCACTCTTTTAATCAAGGTAATGACTGAATAATTGGCATGGTACATATCACCTTCCAGTGTTGGAGGCCCCATATCAACATGTGTGACTTTGTAGTTCGCCGCTGTTATTTCATCTTCATTTAAATCCTTGATAGGGTCAGTAATTTCTAACATTTGATTTCCAGAAGTAGCATCAATCACCATCCTTGACATCCTCTTGGCTTTCTTAGGTTTTGAAGAGCTTTGAAGTAAATTTGCAACTGTATCCACTCCAACTGTCATTGTAGGAGTATACTTTCTCTTCTTCTCCACTGCTTTTTTCAACCATCCTGGGGAGGCTACTACCAAACCAGAATCTTCTTTTCCAGTAATAGTATCTTTAGGAGCGGTAGGAGTGAAAGGTGGATTATTAGGTGGAGAAGAGGGCATTTCAGAGTCTTCAGACATATGAGGAAAGATATTATCTTCAGCGATCTGTTTAAAGATAGCTTCAGAATCTGTAGCCACAAGTTGAATTTTTTCTTGATTGGTATTCTTCTTAGGGGTAGGAGAAAGCACACTATCTTATTCACAGATGCTCTTCAACTTGATTGTTTCTTGTGGCCTATCACCATCACCTCCTGACTGATAATTTGCACTAGACAACCTAATAGAGGGTTTCCCCGATGATACACTTGCACTAGATGCTTGCGTAGACCCCTGTTCATTCTTCTTTGATGACTTCAGCTCCTAAATAGGACCAGCAGCTTGCCACCATTTCCCATCCAACCAATCCTGGGTTCTTTTAAGTATTGGAGCAGCACACACCCTCATATTTGAAATTTCACTTTGGTTCCAATCAGCCCTAGGGTGGGATTAATCAAGAAATTTTTCATATCTAGGATCTAAGATTGTTGAATCCTCAGCTACATTTTTCAGGAATGTCAAATTGAAGACTAACAGCTTGTATATATTTTAGTGTTAGCCTCATATAATCTCTTCTCAAAACTTCATTCTCATCGACACAATCTTCCTAGAAATCTTCGATAGATGGGTGATGCCGATATGAGCTCCCTCCATAGAGATTCTGCTTCACAAAACCCTTACTGTCAAAATTAGCTCTCATAGACAAATTCTCGAGGTTATATTCCTTGAGAAGTCCTTCAACTCCCCTGGCCATTTGGTTGGTTTTGCACAAAAAAGAAGGGGTGTCCAATGGGAAGGCATACTCTCATTTCCCCATGTTCATATACTTAATATTAACCATTTCCATTTGTCGACAAACTTCCAGAAATATCATTAAATATTTAGGATACCAAGATAATTTCAATGGGGCTCTCTTAAAACCCCCTATTCTCAGAAAGGAAAACTTATCAAATTGGATATAAAAACTCCCATATTTTGATAAAAGAGAAATGGATTCAGGGGAAAGACACATTTTTGGATTTCCATCCAGCTTCCTCACGGCCTCCATTAAAAATGCATCATTAACATGACAAAAATCATCCATTGCAAAAAATTTAGTGAACTGAGGAAAGCATTTATACACAAGCATATCAAAAGTTGGGGTTCCTTGCGGCTCCAACCCTAGCCAAAAGGACCTCTGACTACCTACAATGTAGGTCAAGCAAGAACACATATAGAAAGTAGCAGTCTTATGGAAATTAATTAATTGCTTATTCAAATGGAAGCAAATAACTTCAACCCAGTCAATGAAAATTTTCTCATCACAAACTGTCAAGATAAACTGGTACATCCAATCCTCAAATAACTCAACTTGTTTATTCCCAACAACGCGGTGCAATAAAGCAATAGCATCTACAATTTCTCCCTTCAAATGTAATCTTTTGATTTTATTTGGCAGTTGTGACTTACCTTTCCTTTCAGTCTTCAGCCAAGTTTTGGACATGGAGTGCTTACACCAGTCTTTATTCGCTTTGAAAAATTCACCTACCACTGCGACAAACATGTCTTCTAGAGGCTCCCTTTCTGGAATCCCCAGTGCTCAAGAAATAGCTTTAGGAGAAATTTCTGCAATTATAGTCCCATCCGTAGCTTTAATTTCTCGTGTCTGCGGAATGTACCTTCTCGCACATGCACTTATCAGGTCCACACTCAACACAGCTTCTGGAAACCCTCTAGCCTGAGCTAGCCCACTTTCTAAGAGTTTTATATCTAGCTCAAACTTGTCATCTCTCTCTAGGCGCACCCAAAATTCTTCTAACTTAAAAGGTCTGAGCTCCATATCCCTTATGCCGACTGTACGTTCACTCTCCATGAGCGCAAAATGCAAATTCGTGGAGAAAGAATGTTTGCACCTTAGAGGTACTGGCCTTGGAAAAGAACGAGAATGCAGGCTAAATGTCTGAGTAAAAAGAATGTTTTCACTTGAGAAGTACTGGCCTTGCCAAAGAACGAGAATGCAGGCTAGATGTCTGAGTAAAACTTTTCCACACACTTATGTCGTTATTTTTGATAGGATGTGCATTGAATGCAGCATTCAATTTCCTTCCTCAAAAAGATAGCCTTGAAACATGCATGCTTTTTGAAATTCCTCAAAAGGAAACTCTAGTTTAGTCAGGTACATAAGTTGATAATGTAGGTAGTAGTCCCTTTGAAACTAGGAACCTTAGAACCAAAGTCTGAAGTTTTGAAGTTTTTGAAACCTCCGACCCACCAACTACAAAGACTTGCAAGTTTGCAACTCAACAAAGTGAACGAACTCGGGGAATCGAGAAGTTATGAAAATTCAGAACTCCGCGACAAGGTTATAAATTATAAAACTCTGATGACTAGCGACCGATAAGGTTATAAATTATAAATCTATGAGGACTAGTGACTAAGGTTAGGAAAAGCACCAAAATCTTTGAGGGACTAGCAACTAAGGTTATGAAAATTCATTGCCTCTTGTTATCACATTTGCTTTCCTCTTTGCTTTCTCATTTACTAGATGCGTAACTTTTTCAATTTGATACGCAGCCTTTTTTTCTCTCTGTCTTGCTTTAGCAATGATGTAATACCTGTTCATATTCTTCTTTGATACATTATTTTTCAGTATTTTGAGTCCAAAAAAATCCAATTGAATAATGTTCACCTAGAATTTAGATCGAGCCATCTGATTTGCTGGTTTATCTTGAACTGTGGGAACAAGAAATGTGTACTCCATGATTTCTTTATTTGTGTCAAATGTGGGTAATACCATGGTTGTGGTAGGCTCTAAAGTTATAGTAGATGCACTCTCCATCAGTTGCTTCTTTTCTTTTTTATTCATTTATGATTTCTTTTTAAACTCTTAAATGTAATCAAAACCTAGGGACACATGAACAATGGAATGCTTGAATGGCGAAGGAATAGGAGTAGTAGTAACTGGCACTGGGGGGTGCCTGGAAATAACTCCTTTATGGTGGATCCACTAGTAGTGTGACTTGGACCCATCAAAATCCTTTGCCTCTTTTGTATGCCTTGATCACTTGATGTTTCTGTGGTATATTGTATTGTTGTCCTCTTGTGTGTAGTTTTTGTTGTAGCACACATGTTGACCACTACTAGTACTACTACCCATGCATAAGCCACGGAGGCGTTATGAATTACTTTAAGCTCTCCACCATGGGCATGTCCTAGTTGTGATTGTGTGACCATGAGGATGATGATTTGAAAGCTCTAAAAATTGTCTTGCCTAGGTCTACTTTTCACCTCCAATCCCAAGTCCAGAAAAATCACTTGCTTTTCTATGCTCTACATCTATTACCATCCAAGGGCCTTGTCTTTGGGATCCCAAAGGACCACCTTCATAACCCATTTTTTCAGCTATGGCTGCTCCAGTAGTATATGCTTCTTTTGTGGCCTCAGTTAAACCAAGTTTGAAATTGACATGGCTTCCTTCTTCCCTATCATCATTAGATTCATGATCACTTTCTTTATCTTCTTGTTCATTTGGATACTCTATATTCCACAATTTGCTAAACTCACTGTCTTCTTCATTATCTCCATACTCTGTAAGAGCTCTTGGTTCACCTAGCTCCTTCCTCATAAACCAAAAGGCAGTAATTTTTTATCATGACCAATTTTTTTCTGTAACTTGCTTCTCTAGAGAACCTGGCATTTTTACTCTACTACATGGTTTAGCACTTTTTTGATAAAAATTGTTGTACCTCCTGATTGTCTTTCGATGAAATGCCATAATTTTTGCTAACAATTGCTAAAAATAAATACCATTCTCAGCCTTTTTTTCTCCATTGCAATTTTGACCTCATCCCAAGAATCCTTGTTTCTCAAGTTTTCAAGCAAGAGTTTACTTTGATGCTGAATTCTACTTGCAACATTCTTATTGGCCATAATCCTTGATTTAATGGTGTCACATGGATCATATTGCCAGTGAGAGACAACATGAAATTCAAAAAAAATCAAAAGATCATGTACAACACTAAATGATTTTCTCTTGAATGTGAACCCTCCACATGAAAAGGCAAAAGAGGAAGTAAAGGTCTTCTTTGCTGATTGGTAAGTCGCGATTCATCAGTACTACATCGCCTTACATATTGAAACAAAACCCATTTTTGTCACATGTATTGGAAGTTTGTATGGTTGTACTCTAATCCATAAAATCTTAACCTGTTATATTCTTCCATTAAGTACCAATCAGCCAATTATTATTTCTTTTCCTAGTTGAATCTTGATTTAGCATACATGACATAAGCAATCTAGGCATTGGAGCATTTGTAATTGCTTGATGCAATGGAGCCAAAAAGTAGTCTACAAAATTACTATAGTTCCTTTGAGAATCATACAACCTTATAACAATGGTCCATTCATATACTAGAGCCATTTTCATTTGCTCAAGGTTACTATTACCATAGGGTTGAATCTGAAGCTTGTTGGTCTGAAACATTCCTCTGAATTTCAATAGAAAAAGATAGCACAAGTAGGTTGTGAACCTAAATGTCTTGGTGGGACCTCCTTTAATCATTAAATTTTTTTTTATGCATGGATTCTACAATGTGCTCAATAAATTTATATTTGACATGTTGAACACCATAATGGATATTATACACCATTTCAACGAGGCATGCACCCACTTCCAAATTTCTATCTAGTCTGAGGAAAAATGCTAGCATGGAAATAGTATCCTGAACCCATGGTTTAAAAATTTCCAAATCATAAGGAGGCTTATGATCACCTTTCAATTTGTTTCTATCCTGAACTATTCTATTTAAGAAATATTTTTTCTCCATTTCATCCACTACTTCATAATCACTAGCAAGCTTTTCTAGGTCAATGTGGACATTTCCAAATTCTTCGCCTTCGATTGTAAATCTAAACCCCAACACTTTTCCAAGTTCTTCTGCATTAATGGATAACAATTCTTCTTTTCTATCTTTATTAGCAATTTCTCTTTTGTTATCATCATAATTTTGGGCACAAACCATGATAAATTTAGGGCAAGGGAAAACCTCATGTAACATCATGCGCCCTAATCTAGTTACCCACAGTGCACTGATATTATTAACTTGCATTTGCTTTGAGGCCTTATTCTCAGATGAAAATCTAAGTTCTGAGGTACGCCTACCATAGGTTTCAAGATCATAAATATCATGGTATTCATCAGTGAAACATAGGGTTTTAAGCAATTTTACATAATGTATTTTTTTATCTGACATTGCTCTAGTGGTACTGCTGGTAGAAATGCTTATACAATGTGAAAATGTGAATTCCCTATTAGTCCTTAATTTTTCTTAATTCTTAAGTCTCTTAGTCCTAAACCCAAACTTCAAAGTTTTAGAAAATAATATTTTAAGAAACGTCAAACAATGAAACGTAGCCACAAGAATTCTTTCACTTACCTGACTTTTGATTCTTGGAAAGATTAATGCCGACAGTCGTAGAAACTAGGTTTCTGGAATGGCTTTGTCGGAAGTGGAACTGTGGAACCCAGAACAGGGTGGTGTCACGGTGCGCTGCAATGAGAAAACTAAAGACTGAAATCTCCCTGTGTGCTGACGCTCTCACTTAAAAATAAAATCACTTAGCAGTATAAACTGAAAGTGCTTTTTTCAGTCCTGTATTGACAACAAATTCTAAAGAATCTAAACTGTTGATCTTTGTAAATCTAACAGTTATAGGGTGATTTCGGACATTTAGGTTTGCAACCCTAGCGCTTCATGCATTTCATTCTAAAATGCAACTACAACCATACATCAAATTTTCATCGAACGGTTGAGTAATTTATGATATATATTATAAATAGTAAACATGTGTTTTGAAGTTTTTTTCAACCTTTAATGCACTAGAATTCACATCAACGCTTTTATAAAATGAATTACAATGTCACATTAATAGCACAACCATTAATAGCACAGTAACACTTAACATTGCAAAGAACTTAATAAAAGGAATTACAATGTCACATAATCACATTAATAGCACAACCATTGATTTTTATTACAACTGAATGACAATTGTCATTTGTCAATTTCACATTATTACATAATACGAATACAAATGTAAGCGCAAGCGCCAAGCTTCTGCCATGGTCTCTGAGTCCTGACTCTCTGTCGTCTAAAAATAAATGCATGGAGGAGGGCCACCGCCAATCATGGTTTCTAAAAAATATGCATGGGGAAAGGGGGGAAAATCAAATGGGGGAAATTGGAGCTCTTAAAGATACAAAAAGTACTTATCCCCTTTGAAAATTAGAGTCATGCAGAGGATGAGGGGTTGTAAAACTACTCCCATCTTCTACTTGTTGCTTCCATGCACTTGGAGAGCACTTATCTTCATCAGAGCTCCCCATCCTGGCTCAAAACATGTCTAAGAAGTCTGGTCAACCAAATCAAATTCTTTCCAATTCCACCCATTCTGAACTTGAAGGAAATTGGTCTTTTACTCTATAACTACATAACTGCAGGAAGGAGAATTTAGAGTATCCCCAATAATACCAGATCATCTTCTTCATGAATGCTTATTAACCCTACAAAATGAAAACCCTTATGACAATTCAAACATTGCACTTGAGAGTCAATAGTATAGCCTTTAGCCTTCAACGAATTATTTCAGTTGTGCTCACTATCCTTATTTATGGGCCAACAGTGCCGCCAATAGTGCCACCACTAGCCTAGTCCCTGTGTACACCTCACACGTGTCACTTGTGAGGTTGGGTTACTATAGTGATAATCACGATTCGCGCAAACCAAAAAACCAACTTAATAGATTCAAGTACTTAACTTTAGTATTTGTATTGCTTTATGTTTTACTTTTAAGTTTTAAATCTGCATGCAATTATTTCATAAATAGATAATTTCTTAAAGGAAAAAAAACTGATATGAATAGATTCATCAATTTCTTTTTAATAGCACAACCATTTATTTTATTGCAACTGAATGACAATGTCACATTATTACATAGTACAAATACAACTATAAGTGCAAGGACCAAGCTTCTGCTAGACCGCTGGTGAAAACCTAAATGTAATACATGTTTGTCTGAAAATAATGGGACTTTCCGGGTCAACCATGGGCTCTGAAAATAAACGCATGGGACTTCCCAGATCAGGTAGTAGCTTTGAAAATGAATGCATAGAGAAAAGGGAGCCAATCAAACCGGGGAAATGGGATTCATGAAGATACAAAATGTACTTCTCCCCTTTGAAACTCAAAGTCATGCAGAAGATGAGGGGTTGTAAAATTGCTCCCATCTTTTACTTGCAGCTTCTATGCACTGGGAATAGCGGTTATGCCCATCAGAGCATCTTTCTTGGTTCAAAACCTGTCTGAGAAGTCAGGTGAACCAAATCAACTTGTTTCCAATTCCACCCATACTGAACTTGAAGCCTGAACGAAATTGGTCGTTGACTCTGTGACTACATAACTGCAAGCAGGAGAATTTAGAGTATCCCCAATAATGCCACATGATTTTCTTCCTGAATCCTTATTAACCCTACAAAATGAAAACCCTTACGACAATTCGAACATTGCACTCAATAGTAAGGTCTTTAGCCTTCAACAAATTATTTTAGTTGTGCTCACTAATCACTATCCTTATTTAGTTATATCTAATTTGGGCCAACAGTGTCACCAATAGTGCCAGTACCAGCATGGTTCCTATGTACACCTCACACCTGTCACGTGTGCACTGTGAGGTTACGTATATCGTATATTCATGATTCATAATGGTGATTCATGCAAACCAAAAAACCAACTTAATCGATTTGTGTAACAGTAACTTAAGCCTTACATGTACAATTAAAATGTTTAATTTGATTGACGTCTGGCTACACGCAAACTGTACCTCAAGCCTTACATGTACAATTAAAAGTTAAGCCTTATATGTACAATTAAAATGTTTAATTTGATTGACGTTTGGCTGCACGCAAAGTTGCAAACTATACCTCAAGCTGACAAGTGACAAGTTGTCAAAATCGCCAGACTCCAGTGTCACTCGAACGATATGAATTATGAAAATTTGAAATCATTACAAATCATGTTTCATTAAAGTTATGACTCATGAGCTATCCAATCAATTGCTTCAGATGTTCATATGGCATTAATCACCGCCAGCAGTACGACTACCACACATACTTCAAAAAGATTGAGAATTTCAATTAAATGAAATGTAATATGTCGAATCATTGAAAAGAGAGAAATGAGTCTTGAGCTCGCCATGTGTCTGCATCTAACGGTTCTAGTGTTATTCTGGAGGTTTCAATTCGCAAGTCTACTGCTTTAGAGATTTACTTACGGAATGCACCTACAACCGTCCATCAAAAATTCATCGAACGGTCGTGTTTAGATTGATTTGCAACATCCTTTGTGTAAAAAGTTCTTAATTTTTTAAGCATTGGTCCTACTTTCTTCCTAGGTGGTCCCTCTTTTAAAACAAACTTAATGCACGTGCATATTTCTGCCACTTAAGTTCTTCTATCGCTCATTTCCAAAATCCAACCCGTCGGATTCATTACCACAATGATGACCCTTGATCTATCACGTGTCCACATCTAAAGGTTTTAGTGTTATTCCAGAGGTTTCCATTCGCAAATTTAGTGCTTGAGAAATATACTTCCGGAATGCAACTACAGTCGTCCATCGAAAATTCGTCGAATGGTCTTGGTCCATAATGTTGCGTGGTCACTAAAATTTGGAACCTTAGAACCAAAGTCTGAAGTTTCAAATTTTTTGAAACTTCTGACCCACCGACTACAAAGACAACCAAGAAAGACTTGCAACTAAGTTACTAAGGTAGTAAGGTTAGGAAAAGTACAGGTGGTCCATAATGTCGCGTGGTCGCTAAAATTTGGAACATTAGAACCAAAGTCTGAAGTTTCAATTTTTTTGAAACTTCTGACCCACCGACTACAAAGACGAGTATGACCAAGAAAGACTTGCAACTAAGTTACTAAGGTAGTAAGGTTAGGAAAAGTACCAAAACCTCGACTTTGGTGAATTAAGATAGGAAAGGTGACAAGCACGGTGCATTTATGGAGACGGCTAGTGAAATGAGGTGTTATAATGACATTCACCTATCACCCTCGATGCTTCTTGGAGTTTGATTGTAAGGATAATAGGATTGTATCCTTTCGGCAGCGAGTGATAGGTTGGAAGCCAATGAAACAGAAAAGCAATGGAGGCCATTTTCACCATGACATCGCAGAGGAAGCTAGACCCCTTTGTGGGTAAAGCATCTGTGCAGAGGCTGCGAGGTTTATTTCTCTACAAAGAAGAACAGGTGGTGCAAGCAGTTCAAATAATGTTGGGGGATGGATTCGAAAAATTGACACATAGATTCAGAACGAATATGGATATCTATTCGTTGGTCATGGCTTGGGGTTTAGACTTAGGAGAACCGGTGAACGAGGTGAGGAGAGTAATGAAAACTTTGGTGCATAAAGATTTTTTAGTGGACAAGGAAAGCATTCTGCAACGGGCGATACCAGGAGTAGGGTTGGTAAAAATAGAAGGAATAGATGGTGGGGGCCCAAACCTTGTGGATTTAAATCACCTCTTTATCAGATGGCCAGAGGGTCGCACTAAAGATCAGTGGCAGGAAGGAGCCGAGTGTGGGTGGAAAGCACTTAAAATTTGTGCTGAGCTAATGGCATTAGAGGAAATGATAGAAAATCTAAAAGAAGTTTCTAGAGAGGAGATGCACGAAAAGAAGGGACTGCGTCTGCGGAAGAAGCCAAAATCGTTAAAGGAGATATTGCCACTGGAGATGAGCGAGTCTTCGAAGAAGAATGAGTAATAATGGTCAACGTAAAGTGTAGTTTT